>MWSO01000348.1:0-134049 GCA_002116355.1 Dothistroma pini CBS 116487
GTGGCTCGTACCAGACCCGACAATGGTTCTCTTACCGGCCGTTCAATTGAATGACGACCTTGCCGTTGCGATGGTCATCGACCTCCTCGAACTCGCCGATGTAGCCTGCAGAAAGCTAGGTCAGCAGTTGTCGCGAGAAATTAAAAGTGCCTCTTCAGCCGATCAATCCGGACACATGTAAGATCCTCGCCAAAACATCTCAATCTCCCGAGCACTTAAAGGGCGTTGGTCGTGGAACATTGTGAGACCATTGCCTAGTTATCAACCCGGTACCCTCCTCTCGATCCTCCTCTTGCGCTGGGTGGTAGGCACGTATCCAGTGAATGAGCTTACCGTGACGCTGCATGACCTGGAGGAACTTGACGATGACCTTGGAGCTTGGTCGGATGAGGACCTGGCGCTTGCCAGTCTTCTCGGCGTTGTTGATGGCGTTGAGCGCATCATTGAGGACGGATGTCTTGACCATGTTGGCGGTATTGTGAGATTCTCAGTGCGCGGAGTTGCGGTCTGAGGTGTCTGCGGTGTGCTTGTTAGCCTTCAAGAGCCATCCTGAGCGCAAAGAGTGCCCTTCGGTGCGGACCACCATGGAGGGTTCTTCATGCTCGGTCGACAGAGGTGCAGCGGTGTCATTGCCGTGGGCAATGAGCGCAGACCTTGGCTACCTGAAGGGCACATCTTTTGTGTACTGCAACCTACCTCAATGTAGCGGCGAGCTTGTATGTTTGATTTGAGCTGTTGGAGAGGAAGGAGTCGCAAATCCTCAAACGTGCATTTCTCTCGTGTGTTCGGGCCGGGCGCCAAGGATCCCTCTCGCTAGCGTTCTTTGAAGAAGTCCCTCTCTGCTGGCGGTTGTTGTTGGACCCCACTTCGACATCTCCATTTTTCTTCGACGACCACCACTTCGACTACACGTTACTACCACACCGCAGTCACTCCTTGTTCAATCAACACACACTCTTCCCTCACTCCTCATATCCCACTACCGCAATCATGATTATCTTCAAGGTACGTCGCTGGTCAAGTTCTCGCACACCGCAATATCGTCGTAGTGGGGCACTCGAACTCGAGAAGCTGGCGTCAACAGCATACCATGCCCACGGACGCGACTGACAGCATATGCATAGGATTTGATCACCGGTGACGAGGTCATCTCCGACTCCTACGACATCAAGGAAGTTGACGGCGCCGTCTACGAGGCCGACTGCAAGAAGATCTCCGTTGGAGTCGGCGACATCGACATTGGCGCGAACGCTTCAGCCGAGGGCGGTGATGATGAGGGTGCTGAGGACCAGGCCGCGCAGGTCATTGACGTCGTTCACTCTTTCCGTCTCAACGAGACTAGCTTCGACAAGAAGAGCTACCTCGGCCACCTCAAGACGTACATGAAGAAAGTCAAGGAGGGCCTGAAGACAAATGGTGCAAGCGACGACACAGTCAAGGAATTCGAGACAAAGGCTTCGGCCTACGCCAAGAAGATCATTGCCAACTTCAAGGACTACGAGTTCCTGATCGGCGAGTCCATGGACCCAGATGGAATGTAAGTGATGTGGCAGAGGTGACAAAGGGATCCATATGCTGATCGATTCGCAGGGTCATCCTTCTCAACTACCGCGAGGACGGTATTACCCCATACGTCACAGTCTGGAAGCACGGTCTCACCGAGATGAAGGTGTAAGCGGATATCAATACACGGGGGAGGAAAAGGCGAAAAGATCACGAAGATTTGCATACCCACCACGGGAGGAACTTAAAGTTTTTCCTGATGGCATCTCGGCATCTTTAGGTGAAGATAATGCTAGACATGACTTACGGCGTCCATCTGCTATTCCTGAATTCTTGCTGTTCGCTGTCATTCCCATGTGAGATTCATCATCAATGCTCAACAGTCATGGCTACACCGGGATTTGACAATGTCTCACTGGTCTGGAAAAGAGACTTGCCCGTGGTCAAACCATAAAGGGAGAGCGCCCACGATTGTGCCGATGATCAGGTATGCATGATGCGCTGCTTATGCCGATGCGTAGCCGCAAAACGCCTTCTGCTTGGCGATTCTGGCAGCTGCCCCACCGCACGTCGTCTTTCCGTGCCATCGCCTAGTCATCCTGGCTTAATGTGCTGCTGATGCCCGAGGGCTGATGCATTCTGGTGAACCTGTCATGCCCGGCCAAGCCACAGCGATCAGCAATCAGCAATCAGCCGCTGCCTACCATGGCTTCCGATCGATCATTTGAGGCCTGATGAGAGACTTCGTTCTGGGTGTATATCTCGGACTATCTGCAATAAAGTGGCAAACGGCACCGATTTGGTGTCGCAGACCTACAGCAACGCGCTATTGCCTCGCGCGAATTGCTCCAATATCAGCATGGAGTGCTCGACAGCAATCAACTCTGTCATAATCTCTTGACGCTTTCTCAGCAGGTAGCTGACAGTATCCACTGGCATTGTGATTCTCTTCGTCAATCATGTGAAAGCACTTTAACACGCTCCACGTGCTTCGTGTCAACCTGGCGAGACGCGGCGCGCGCCTCCAGGTGCCGCACGGGCCGTTAAGTGACCCACTGTGCTCCAACGTCCCGGCGCCGGACGGCTCAATGCCCTAGCTCAAGGTACCGTTTGTTTGTGATGAACAGCCATTGACGCTATTCCAATGGCTCCTGACTTCACCACGGCATACATATAGAACGCTACCAGATCCCGCGCGGAGCCATTGCAATAGCAAGGAAGCGGAAATCCACTGAGATGGAGCCTCCGACGCTTGAGGCTGCTCGAGGGCCACCGCCCAATGGCAATTCGAAACAGCTTCGAGAGGACTTACAGGATCTCTGCAACGAAGCGGGAATACAAATCCCATTCGCGGAAAGGTCGTCACTGACGAAGTCTTCCAGTGACTTAGGATCGTACGTGTTCAAGTTATACCATCTTCTGTGGTGGAAGAGTCACATAGCACTTTGCTCAGCCATCGAAGACTATCTCAAGACGTTGTCGACACTCCCCAATACAACGCAGCAGACCAGACTGGAGCTACTGAGAGACATGTTGGTCTTGCCTGCCGAGAAGGCGAAGATTGAAATTAGTACACCCCGACGGAAGATCCAGAAGACCAATGTTCCGCCATCTCCAACTCAACCTATCAGTGCACCCTCGTCGCCAACACTTGGGATCAAGTCTATGAGGCGCCATTTCACAGTCTCGAAATCTAGCTCCAGCTTGTTCGAAGAGCCAGCTTCGAGTACTAGCAAGCCCCAAATCATCCCAGGGGCAGTCACGTCCTTTCCTTCTACGGCTGCAAACGATTCATTTGCCGATCGATCGTTCACGAAGCGCTCGTTTCAGTCCGATACGTCGCAACGAGGAACTCCAGATACGGCGGCGACATCGTTCAGTAGCGACTTCAAATCGACCAACCGGGAGTCAAATTATCTGTCCTCTCTGGGATGTACTGGAATTGCAGAGCTTCGAGGCATAATGGACAGCGTGGAGTCGTCACAGGACACCAAGCCGACCAAGCATGCAGCGCGAACGATCAACTCCGGAACCTCGAGGGACTACTTTGCTGCTCGAGAATCTCAGTCAACGGTCTACTCTGAGATAGACCAGACTGCAGCTGAGATCGTTTGTCAAAATTACGACCGAATTCCGGCTACTCATCGACGAGCAAGGAACGACGATGTCCAGTCTAATGCATCCAGTGAGACTTCGGCTTCCTCGAGGCGACCGAGTCCTGCACCTCCTAGCTCACATGAAGAGGAGGTGCACATGAGCGATGCTGTTCAAGATAGCGCGAATCGAACTGAGACTGTGGATCAGCGGGGACGTAATTTCAAGTATCGCAGAAAAGCACATTGGCGTGTTGCGGATATTTCCAGGTACGGTTTATCGCAGATACATATCCCTGAATATTTTCACAAGCTCGCGTTCAGCACAAGATGGGAAGCGTACCGTCTTCTCCAGACTGGAAAGATTACACCGGAGGGTCTCAAGCATCGATGGGCATTCCCGCACAGTATGGCCGGTCTGTACGAACTCGCGAAGGCATTGGAGGACGAGATTGGCTTCTGCTTTGAACGCAGCTTCCGTAATGCGAGCGATACAGACCCAAAAGGTAGGACGTTTAGCGCGAAGCTCAAATGGGCCAAGGAAGCGCCTGCTGTGTTTGATCTGGAACTTCAGCCTCTTCGAAAGGATATCACTAATGTAATGCAGAGAAGATTTGGAGAATCCAGGCTTCTGCACGTTACATTGCCTCCGTTGTACAATCCCGAAGATGAGGCACTCAAGGGACAGGGCGATCAAATTCAGTCAGAATTCCTGGGCATGTTGAAGACTCCTCAGCCACTAGTGGGCCGAAGATGGCAGTTCTTCCTTGTGCAGCCGAAGAAGAGGAAGAAGTCCCCTGATCCCGACTCCATCAAGGCGGGGATGTCGACATTGTTTTTCTTCGCGGTTGGCGGCGATCTTGCTCTTCCCGACTATAGTCTCAGAGAAGCGCTCAACTGGTCGCTACCGTTCGAAGAGAATGCTCGTCAGCCAGCATGTAAGGCATATGCGAGACTTGATCTCTGTGCGTCCCGCACATATCCGACATTGGCATTTGATCTTGCCGATATTGACTATGATGCGGAGGACATGCTCTCAACCAATGTTGCAGACGATCGGAGGTTTGAAGATCCCCAATTGGCTCACAGGTTCAAGGAATACTTCAACCCACGCAAGCGTATTGTCATGAGCGACGGCTGCAGTGAGATCTCTGCGTGGGCAATGGCTCAAATTGCCCAGATGCTAGGCCTGCCAGAAGTTCCTTCGGTCATACAAGGACGCATCGTCGGTGCGAAGGGGATCTGGTACGTGTCGGCAGATCAGGACACCGCAAGGTCAACGGAGAAGCCGCCGGGAAAGCACATCAAGATCGCGAACAGCCAGATCAAAGTAAGATATCCGCTCCATAAGGTACAAGACTTCGGCAAAGAGCTCTTGACCATGAATGTCGTGAAGGCGAGTGGACCATGCAAGCCGTCAATCCTACACATCGGATTCATGCCGCTGTTGGAAGACCGCAAGGTATCGGAATCGGTCATTCGTGCCTTCATCGGACCACAGGTACAGAACGAGATGGACGACCTGCTGGTATCGTTAGAGACCCCAGTACAGCTGCGTGAGTGGATGGCACAACAGAACGAATACTATGAGATATGCAACCGGGAGAATGGTATCACCAGTGCGGGAGGATTCCCGTGGTCGAAAGGCGAGCAAATCATCCAGATGCTCGAATCCGGTTTCCACCCCAAAGAAGATGCTTATCTGGCTGAACTAGTGGTCGAGATGGTCGGAAATTACTTGACACTGAAGCGTAAGAGCTTCAAGATCCATGTTCCGCGGTCGACGACAGTCATTGGAATTTCGGACCCCTTGGGATGTCTGCAGCCTGGAGAAATCCACATCGGTTTCTCAACACCGTTCAGAGACCACAAGGCAGGAGCGTCCTGGATGCATCTACATGGCATGAACGTATTGTCGTCACGCCACCCTTCGATGGCAGGGTCCGACATGCAAAAGCTGCGAGCTATGTACAAGCCGGAGCTCGCACACCTACGTGATGTGGTGGTATTCCCGTCGCAGGGTATGAGGCCTCTTGCTGGCAAGCTGCAAGGCGGTGACTATGATGGAGACACTTTCTGGTTGTGTTGGGAGCCGTCTCTGGTCGACCCTTTCTTGAACGCACCAGCGCCGTGGGTGACTGACGTGCCAACTCCAGAGCAGCTTGGAATCATCAAAGACAGCACGACACTCGCAGAAACTGTAGGAACTCACCCCACAGACTCGGCGCTGGCAGACTGGCTGGTGGCTTGTGCCGCCACGAGGATGTCACAGAATCTGCTAGGCACGGTTACCTTGGAATGGGAGAAGATGGTATACCACGATAACGACATTGATTCGAAGAGATCTCGGAGGATGATAACTTTGCACGACTACCTTGCTGATGCCGACAAACAGGGTTTCAGCTTCGATAAGAATGCTTGGGATCTGTTCAAGCAGCGAGAAAACATTCCGAAGAGCTTGCGGACTCCCACATACCGGGCATTTACCAGCTACGATGAGGAAGACGGCGAAAAGGCCGGAAGCATGGTCAAGTATAAGATACCGCCTCGAATCATCGACACAGTCCTCTTCAATATCATCATGCCCATCGTTACGGAAACCAAGAACAAAGCGAGCACGATCGTAAAGCAGCATGCTACAGCACTGGACCAAGACCTCGTACGGTTCTATCGGACCACGTTGGAGTCTACATCGACCAATCAAACCATTCGTGCAGAGCTTGAGGCGCTTCAAGGTAAATTGGCTCCAGTGCGGGAACTTTTCCGGCAAGGAATGAAGAGAAAGGACAGAAAGGACAATTGGGAGATGGTCATGAACAAGTGCCGTACAGCATACGACGCCATTACTCCGAACGTGGCCGGCTGCCCCAGCGTGATCGAGTGGCTTAGACCACAAGATAAAGACATGACTATATGGGACAAGTTCAAAGCCTCTGCCCTGGCAAACTTTGAACACGGCGGCACAACGCCCGGCCGCTTCATGTACAACGTGGCCGGCGAGGAACTGTGCCGTCTCAAAGCAAACGCGGTTGGCCGAACGAGAGTAATCGTCATGCCACAGTACTTGATCCTCAAGCCTAGGAAGCGGAAGAGAGTTGAAGTTGTGGAGGAGCAGGATAATGAGTATGACATGAACGAGTCTCTCTTCGACGATCTGACGATTTAAATCACTAGGGAGCTATGCTGACCGCATTTGGAGCGAGTATGCAGCGATGTACTGGCGTTGATGGCGTAAGAGCTGCTTTGGGATTTGGTTTTTAGAGAGGCATTATGATACCCACTATGAAGTACGTTGTTAGAGTCAGATACCTTTGGCGAGAGCCACTTTTGTACGAAGAATTGCGAGCTGGTAGACGCGCATGCCTGTGGAAAGGCTTGGAGGTGTGTAGTCGATTGAGGAAGTTGGTGGTTGCCGGTGCAGAATTAGGAGCTGAAGTGGAAAGACGGCGCGCCTGGAAGTGGCACGAAGGGACGTGGTGATGGCAGTAACTGAACCTCGGATGGGTGGGAAGATTGCGTTTGATCCCTGGCGGTTCTGTCGTAGTTTGTGGTATTGATGGTGAGATGCGAATACTGGTTAGGTGAAGCTAGAATGAGAGCACACCAAGAGTCGAATCTACTATTACAGTCATTCTTCGTTACAGAGAGGCCATCCCAATCCAATAGTCATATATCGTCACAGAGAAGCCCACGTATGCTTCTCTTTGGTCGTCTATTACACTCGTTCGCCACCAAGTCCCATACCCAGAGCTACCAAAGCGAGGGCATCTCGTACGCCATTACGCCGCACTCCAACCACCCTCCTCCTATCTATGGAGATCCTTACTGTTCTTCCGATCCAATCGCCAATTGACCGCACCCAGCACAACTTTGAGAATACCATCGCCAGACAAGTGCGTCCCCTCCGCGCCCGTGAATGGCACAGTATCGACAATATCTCTCAAGTCGTCATCACCTGAAATTTCCGCGAGGTCGTCGTCCAGCTGCTTCAGGTGCTTCTTGGCCTCCTGGTCCCTACCGACTTGGAAGAATTGCACACCAATCTGCCATGCCGGAATATCAAGCTCATCGAGCTTCTTTGCAGCCGCGATCAGGGGACTCTCGACGTCGTCACTGGGCTCGCCGTCGGTGATGCAGATGACGTTGATGGGTTTGGTGTTGTCGGGGTTTGCTTCCAAGCGGCGGAGATAGGGTTTCAGTATTGCGTTCAGGCTCTGGCCAGTTGATGTGCCACCACCTGGTCGGACGGTCTGGAGGATTTCGGAGACCGTGCTTGAGCTGGTGACGTTGTGGTGGTGGTCTGTGTCTTTGTGATTGAAGAAGAATATGTCGATACCGTCGGCATCGTGCGCCGTGCAGATTGATGTGATAGTCTCGAGAGCCTCGCCCGCCTCGCGCCACCGACCGCCAGCCATCGAACCCGAGTCATCGATTTAGAAGATGGTGTCGAAGCTGGTGAGGAAGGCGTATGGATCATCGGCGCCTTTGATTGGCAGGTGCAGATACTGTCACTGAAGGTAGTGGCGCGGCGTTTGGCGCTGGGGAGTAGGCCGGAGGTGCATCTCCAGGATCCCTCGCTGGGTTTCTCACAGCTGGAGCAGGTCGTCGCGTGGCAGGAGGTGCATTCTGTTGCGGATGAGGACTCGAGTTCGCGTCGGCCTTCATACTGCCACCTCGTTCAATGCCATTGGTGTTCCTGCGGCTGAGTTTGTGCTTGAGTGAGGAAAACATGCTCGAGTGTTGACCTAGTGAAGAGTTTGTGCGGCGATGTGCCATGTCAAGAGGTGAAGAAAGAACGTCAGCCATGGGATCTTGCTGTTTGTCCTTGCTCGGGTTGCTGCGGGTTTCCGGCACACACGCTTATTAGTTCTTTGCCACCGGAAGGGCCGATGATGGTAGTTTGTACTTGGCCTACGTTGAGGGAGAAACATTCGTACAATCATGGCTCTCTTATACACGGTGAGACTGAGGCTGCACTGCTTTGGGGGTGCACCGTGGAGACGTCTTCACACACAGCCCGAATGGGGCGCAGGGCGCAACGCCGACTGACCCCACAGATCAGGTGCCGATTCGTAAAGCTGAGCCCACCACGGAGGCCGAAAGCATGACAACTGTACAAGGTCTCCCACACAACATCTGGACGAAGCGATGGTATTGTTGTTGAGAGAAGAAATCGAGGGCGCAGTCAAGTATTCCAAAGCCGGCCACAAAGCTCTCGCGATTTGAGCTCTCTTCCTGTGACTGAGGATAGAGTGCGCCAAAGGCCTAAGAATTCCAATGCCTGTCAGATGCCATAAACAGTTCTCTGACCGCAGCATGCACCTCTCTATGGCCTCGACCTCGAAGCTGGTGTGCTTCTCTCTTCCATAGTAGAGGCCGCTTTGTCTCCATCCACGAGTAGTGGGAACGATCTTGAGCCCAGCATTCCGAGCAGACGCCAACATGTTGTAAGCTATCCGCAATGAGGTCAAGCAAAGGTATCAGTCTGGTCCTGATGCCGCAGTGCGAGTGGTTCCTGTCGATTTGATATTCAGGCACCTGCCTCAAGGAATCAAGTAGTGTATGGAGGTCGCCGGCGAAAGGGGCCGGCGGATCAGCGCTATCGAAGACGAGGCCTTGAACCTGTAAGGTGCCAATTCGCGTTAGAAATCGAATCATCTCGCCCAGCTGGAAAGAGTCACACTGTGCCGACGAGTCGTACCCAAGCTTGCACTGACGCTCTCGCGAAGTATATAGCCCCACGAAGTATCCTTGCAGTGACTGGATCGTCTCCAGTATGTAATCACGACGAATCGAGACCTCATCTTCAAGCCGACGAGGAAGGCTCCACCACATTGCAGCGGCCTCGTCAATGTCATCCCTCCCGACCCAGCCTTTATAGACCATGCGCATGCTGTACTTCTCAAGCCAGGCGCTGTGGTCTAGGAGAGCCCCAATCAAGACACGTGGTCTGACTCGCTCTTCTGACAAGGCACACTCGGCCTTCGGCGACATTTTGCCATCAATGGCTCTGATGAAGCGTTTCCGCCGTACATAGGCTGCCACACTCTCGAGTGCGTCGAAACGATCTGCCAAGATGGCCAGATTCGCAAGATTCGCGACAGGAGGAAGGCCTTGCGTATCTTGGCCGTGTAGAATGGCCAGGAAGTCGGCACACAAAGGCTCGATCGATTTCACGGCAGAGATGCGTCCTACATCGATAATGCGGATCGAGGGGAGTTCGGTCGAGGGCGCGTCGGTCGGTGATTTGTAGCGACTCTGCAGCTCAACGAGTGCTTTGGCTATCCGTTCAGCCTCGCCGAATCGACCATTCAACAGTCCAGCGAAATATCTCGAATGCTGTTTGAGAATCAAAGAGCGAACTCGGAAGCGAGACACTTCAGCAGAGGCTGCGCTCTCCTGCTCGATAGACAGAACTATGTCTCCATCAACTGCAACCTCTACTATTCCATCCCGAGTACTGCCATTATGGCTATCAACTGGTGATGGAGGCATTCCAGAAGTCATGCTATCATGGCCTCCTCGTGCTGGCTTCGCTACCATAGTTCCAGAGGATGTTTTCGTATGCCTCGCCTCGGTTGTAAGGCTCGCTCGCCCTCTTCTCAGGGATATGGCCAGAACATCTTGACGATAGTGAAACCAGGAGCAATGATGCATGAACGAAGTTGTCGGACTGTTTTGAGAAACAGCGATGGCGGCCTCATAGCTGGACCCACTAGCTATCACAACGTCCAATAGGGAACTCCCATATACCTGACCACAAAACGAAAGATACTTGACAGCCGCGAACATGTCGCGTGCATCATCTCATATCGCCTCGATCAGCTCATCGAAAGACTAGTCATATGACCGAGACACTCTGGATACCTTCTCTACTTGATGCTACGATTACAGCTCGTTGCAATCGAGCTGCATTGTTCAAAATATGTCGAAACGATCAGCTTAAGCCAATGCCTTGCTGGTGTTCGTCACTGCAACACTGGCGGCATTCTTCTCGTCCTTCTGGCTGGTCGAGTCACTGTCCACCGCCTCATCATCGCTAGTGGCGGCCTTACGCTTCATACATGGGTAGTGGCCGCGCTTCTCGTAAAATCCAAGGGTCCCAAAGGCAACGATCACCGCAAGCCAGTACAAGTTGTACGCGAGGACGGAACCATATGTTGCAGAGTTGGTCCAGCCCAAGATGGAGTTGAAGACTCCCCAGCCTCCACCACCATTGATCTCTGGATTGCAACAGTTAACGTGCCATACACTCTTGCGAATATCGTAGGATCCTGGACCTGACCCAGTTTCCGCCGCATCGCCACCCGTGAGCTTCGACCACTCGTTCATCTCGAAGTTCCACACGGCCTTCGAGAAAAGACCGGCGGCGACGAGATACAAGAAGCATGTTGAGATAATCAAGAAGATCTGCAACTTGGCGGTGTTGCCTCCACTACGACCGGATCAGCTTGAGGCTTTTTGCCTACGAAGAGACGACATACCGATAGATGAGGTAACCGATGGCACATCCTGCCAGCAGACCACAGATGACAGCAAGAGGAAAGGACGCAGCCGGCAAGCTCAGGCCAACTCCACCGATGAAGACAACCGCCTCGAGACCCTCACGCAAGACTGTTATGAAGGGCAGCAAGAACATGGCGTACTTCTGGCACCAGATCTTGAAGCGTGAGTTGAAGCCCAGTCCTTGGCCTGAGTGGTGCTTCTCAAGCGCTTGCGCGATCTTGACCCTCCACTTGTCTTGTAGCTTGGAGACACGAAGCAGACCAATGCCCATGACAGTGATGATGATGGACGCGATCAGACCGAAGACACCCTCCCAGACATCCTCAGACGTTCCGAAGAAGTCCTTCTTGAGCCCGTAAAAGGCACCGATGAAGGCGCCTCCGATGGCGAGACAGATGAATAGGCCAGATGCAATGCCCCACCATATTTGTTTGAGCAGTCGCTTGTACACCGTTCGATCGCTGTTGGGACCACCAATGCTCTGCTTGAGGAATGCTAGCAGGATCGATATGATGATTGTGCACTCGAGGCATTCTCGAAACACGATGAAGAAGACTGGTCACCATGTCAGCCGCGAGACTTCGCACTCGACATTGGCAAGCAATGCACTGACCTGGAACGGCGAAGACGTTCACCATGACGGCTGTTGAACACTGCTCGAACAGCGATATGAGAATTGTCGACTGTTTGATGCTGCACTATTGTTGTGCCGAGATGATCAAGATAAGATCAGATTATCAGGTTCTCGAGAAGAGGGGCGTTCGCTGGCTGCCGGGACGGTCCAGTAGTATCTCTTTCGAGTCGCAGCTGCTACCGGAAAGATCCTGCAGCAGTCAACAAGCCGCCCGATCTCGGCTGCAGTGAAACCATAACTCGAATCTGTGGTGAAAGCGAGGGTGACATGGAGCGATTGGAGAGCTGAATTCACCCGACCCGACGCCGTAGTGCTGCCGTGCCGTGCAGTGAGCTTCTGAATGCTTTCATATGTGGTATCTGACAGACACCGGGCGCGACAACGAGGCAAGTACTCCCTTGATCTTTTCTGCGTGCATTTCAATTCATTCGATTCGTGCGCCCTCGCAGGTTGCCATTGTTGCATCTCACGTCTTCTTGCAGTCCACTCAACCGAGGCGACGCAGGCATCCTCAGACCACTGCGAGTGGGGGTCCTGGTCCTTTTGCTAGTCGACCCTAGTCAAAGCTTGCGATTTCTGCCAATGGCTCCGCTTTACTGGCGCCGCCCCACCTTGAAATTGGTAGATACTGGAAGCTGCGACCCAGGCCTCAATCTGATTAGATCGAGCTTCTGATAAAGTTCCCACGACCACGTCAAGCGCGGTATTCACCTCATCTGCTCGTGTGCTCGGTACGGGTCTGCGGCGCACTGTTTCGACCAGCAGGAGGGACGAAGACCTCAGAAGTTGCACCTCTGGTATCTGCAGAAACACTGGGAGTTTCGGTTGGTAGTGAGAGTCTTCCCTTCGACAACCGACACAAGCGCAAATATTCCCTGCTGTCGGGATGTTGATGGAATTAAGGATAGATGCACTTCACGGCAGAGGAGGGACAAGGCTAATTGCACCCACTTGACTCCGTCGCACCTTGGTGGAAGGCAAGCTAGGCCTGTCTATCACTCCTCCGATCGGCAATTCTCGTCCGTTGAACAGGAAGCCCTCGCTTGCTTTGGCCATTCTGGTGCTGATGCTACGCACACCCATTTTGAGATAGTACAGCAGCCGGAGTACATCTAACGTGGCGCGTATCAGATCATTCTGTCACTTTGCGTTGGCACTGACCTCCGGTAGTCGGCGCAGACTCTTACAAGCACGAGCTCTCGTGGCCGCAGATCCGTTTACGGATCACATCTAATCAATCTTCTTCGCTTTCTGGTCGAACACACGAGTCCGATCTTATCAGATTTGTTTCGTGGTTCATTCACTCACGCTGCCTTCGCAGAGCTGGGCCAGCAGGACAGCAGCAGCAACAATGGTTCGAAGTGCGGCCGCCGTTGCCGCGCTGGCAAGCGTCGCTACAGCCGCGACCGTGACACACGATTTCAACATTACCTGGGTGAACCGCAATCCGGATGGCCAGATGGATAGACCTGTCATTGGCATCAATGGCCAATGGCCAATACCAGTGCTCAACTTCACGAAGGGTGACAATGTAGTGATTAACATGAACAACCAAGTGCGGTCAATACTCATGTGTAGTGTTCGCAGTGCTGACTTGTGCTGTCCAGCTCGGAAACCAAAGCACGAGTTTGCACTTTCACGGGCTCTTCCAGAATGGCACAAACGCGATGGACGGTCCTGTCGGCGTGACACAATGCGACGTGCCTTCTGGTTCCACGTTCACATACAACTTCACAGTAGGTTAGATCGACACAAGCTCGACCGGCAGCCCACTGACACCTTCAAGGTCGATCAACCAGGTACATACTGGTATCACTCACACAGCCGCGGACAATACCCCGACGGCCTTCGAGGTCAATTCGTCGTCCACGATCCTGACAGTCCTTACTCCAGCATGTACGACAAGGAGCTCTCGATAACCCTTTCCGACTGGTACCATGACGAGATGCCCGGCCTCATCGAGGAGTTTATAAGCGTCACGAAACCCACCGGTGCTGAACCTGTACCAAACGCTGCTCTTATGAACGAGACGCAGAACTTCAAGCTGGCAGTCGAGCCTGGAATGCGATACTTCTTCCGCCTGGCGAACGTAGCGGCATTCGCCGGCCAGTACTTCTGGATCGAAGGTCACAACATGACCATCATCGAAGTTGATGGCGTGTACACCGAGCCTGCTGAAGCTGAGATGATCTACATCACTGCAGCGCAGCGATATGGATTCATCGTCACGGCGAAGAATAGTACTTCTGCAAACTTTGCCATGGTTGGCAGTATGGATACGGATCTGTTCGATTCTTTCTCGTCGGATCTGCAGTACAATGTTACTGGCTGGCTTGTCTACGACGAGCAGAAGCCTCTTCCTGAGCCTGCTCTGCTCGACAGCTGGTACGTATGAACTTGCGGGAATACAAATGATGATGACTGAGCCGTTTCGATCGATAGGGATGCACAATACGATGATGTCGACCTAGTGCCTCAAGACGGACTAGAGGTCTATGATCACGCCGACTACTCCTTCAACCTCAACTTGACCATGAACAATCTCGGCGACGGCGCCAACTACGCCTTCTTCAACGACATCACATACAAAAGACCAAAGGTACCCACGCTGTACTCTGCACTCACGACTGGCACCTTCGCGGATGATGCGACAGTCTATGGTCGTGACACCAACTCTTTCGTGCTTGAACACAATCAGATCATCGAGATCGTTCTGAACAATAACGATGCAGGCAAGCATCCATTCCACTTACACGGCCACAACTTCCAGGTCGTCTATCGCAGTCCGGATGAATGGGGCAACTTTGATGTCAACAACCATACCGCTTTCCCCGAGAAGCCGATGCGAAGAGATACCGTATGGGTCCGTCCAAATGGTAACTTTGTGATTCGATTCCGGGCAGATAATCCTGGCGTTTGGATCTTCCATTGCCATCTTGGTCAGTCGTGCCATGTAGTCCTGATTCGAAGCAGGTCAAAGCTAATATCTCGCAGAATGGCATCTGGTCAGCGGCCTGGTCGCGACAGTGGTCGAAGCACCCTTTGAGATCCAAAAGACCATCACCGTACCCCAGCAGCACTACGACGTTTGCGCCGCTGCCGCTACACCTACTGCCGGTAACGCCGCCGGCAATACGGTCGACGCGTTGGATCTCGATGGACAAAACGTGAGCATAGCACCACTGCCCTCCGGTTTCACGGCAAAGGGCATCGTCGCGCTTGTCTTCAGCTGCATCGCAGCCTTCCTTGGAATGGCAGTCATTGCATGGTACGTCGCGTCCGCCTGATCACTCACTTCGTCTTCCGACTAACGTCCTGAAACAGGTACGGAGCGGCTCCGCTGTCTGCTGCAGAAATGGCACAGACTCGAAGATTCGTCGCGAAAGCAGGCGCTTCCACGACATGAGAGACGAAGTTCTGCGAGCGAGATGACGTTATGCATTATGCCCTTCCTACTGCAAACATTCATGAGGCCCCGGAGGCGTTCTGCATTCAATGGCGGTGACGGGACATGTCACATGCCGTAGATATGGTGCTCTTGTGACTGTATATCTGCTACACTCTCAGCTTGGGAGCGATCTTGCCGTGGTACCTGTCCGCTGCGTTGGGAAGCTGTACGAATCGCTGGTGCACGGAGATCTCGAAAGCTTTGAAGCTGCGTTGAAGGCCCTGGGCTTGGAGTGATGTACACAGGGAGGTGTCGAATCCTTCCTGCCTAGGTGATATGATCGACGGGGTTCGACTCCAAGTAAGGGATCCTAAAGAAGGAGCCGATGAAGCCTGTCTTAGATCTTCTTGCATGGACGACATGTCCTTCACCCAAAGATGACCGATACACGAGCGAGATTCAACCCCACGTCTCCTTGCCTAAGATGTCGTATCTTGCATGTGATCTCGGTAGCCGTCGCTGCACCACATTGCGCCATCGTCTCGGCATACTGCTGACGACTCGGAAAGCTTCTACGAGCCAGGGTAAGCGAAGCTGCATCAGATCATCTGCCTTAAAGACCAGGGAATTGAATGGCGGGCCGCTGCTTCTCGTGCCGGACGTGGGAGGATCTGAGGAGGATCATCGTGTGCCTCCAAGATGAAGTGAGACGCGGGGCTCGATATCAGGTCGGCATCGGCATCGAATTCGAAGCGGGCCCCACAAGATTGTGGTAGTTACACGTCCCGGCGCGTTGCTGGAGGAGGACATGTAGGAGTTGGCGGTACCCAATCATAGGACTGTTAACCCGGTGGAGTAGAACTGGAACCAGATTGCGGGTAAACGTTGGAAGCGCTTTTTTAAAATGCTGCTGCGCCGAGAGGTAGATGTGCATGAGAGCACTGTCATAGAGCTATAGCTTTGCTCTTCCCTACCACAGGCTTCTGTTCTTTCTCTGAGAGTCTGGTCATACGCTGTCTGGGTCTGTCCCTACATTTCACACTCGTTACCTGCACTGCGCGTCGACCGCTCTCCAACAGGTTGACGCTGTCCGATCTGCTGAAGGGGCCCGGCCGCCCTCATTGTCAATACCTCCCCAAACATCACACACAGTTTCTCTCCCGACCAAAGCCATCATGGCCCGCCACATCACCTTAACCCAATCTTACGGCGAACGCTCCGAGCAAGGAAACCTCACTCCCCTTGCCCACTACCTGCTTCGACTAATCCACACAAAACGCACGAATTTATGCGTCTCAGCCGACGTTACCACCACCACAGAGCTCCTGAAGATTGCGGAAGAAGTGGGCGATCACATTTGTGTGTTGAAAACGCACGCGGACATTATTACGGATTTTGGAGAGAGGTCGATTAGAGGCTTGAATGATGTGGCTAGACGGAAGCATTTTGTGGTTTTTGAGGATAGGAAGTTTGGGGACATTGGGAACACGGTGCAGCAGCAGTATGTGGGAGGGCCATTGCAAATTGTGAGGTGGTAAGTACGTCCAGAACCCGGAGGAAATGGGAGGGCGTGCAAGAGCTAGGCCGTGTTTTGAGTATGGTCGGAGCTGTCCAGCTCCTCAGATGACTATAATATGGTGAAATCACGCGACGCGCTGACACGTATTTTCGCAGGGCACCCATTGTGAACTGCCACATCTTCCCAGGTCCAGCGGTGATCACAGCTCTCTCCAAAGCAGCGCAAAAAGCCATTGCTGCATACAACACATCAGTCTCTACGGAAATTCGAGCATCACCGGCAGGATCAGTAGCGGACGGGGCAGAAGAAAGCGAAGATGATGGCAGTGAGGAAGAAGATGACGAGGATGAGGCCGAATACGATCACAACATTAGAAAGCAGTCCGTGGTATCGGTCAGCACAACCATCAGCATGAAGTCCGAAGCACTCAGCCCAGCACCACAATCACGACCTTCAATCTCGAGAGCGGCCTCCGACGATGGCGACCACGACGACCCAGACGCCCTGAAGAACCTCGGGCCACCACCTTATTACCGCTCTCTCCTTATTCTAGCACAAATGTCCTCGGCAAACAACTTCTTCACACCAGAGTACACAGCCGCCTGCTTGAAGCACGCTCGCGAGAACTCAGAATTCGTCATGGGCTTCATTGCTCAGAGGGGAATGAACGAAAAGCCGGAAGATAACTTTATCACTATGACTCCAGGCGTGCAGCTTCAGGCTGGCGGTGACGGTCTAGGCCAGCAGTACAATACACCGCAAAAAGTTGTTGGTGAGGCGGGCTCTGATGTTATTATTGTGGGACGCGGGATTATTGCGGCCGCGGATCGTAGAGCAGCTGCGCTGGAATACAGGAAACATGGGTGGGAGGCGTATCGGGAAAGGATCAGGGCAGGAAGACAGCAGAGACGATGAAGTGGTTCTCGACTTCCACATGCGTTCAAGCGTTCACGCGGCATGACTGAGTGCATAGAAGGGAATGATGCGATGGAAGGACTGGCTGTTCGCCCACGCGTCCACTCGAATTTCTACGGCAGAAAATACAGCTTCTGTATGTAGCTGATGACGAAAAGCAAACGGACTCCAAGAAAGATCTGTCACTCGCTCTCCTCCTGTCGGCCCGCGGGCCAAGCCCTTCGAGGCAATTCTGACTGCAATGAGACACGGATCCACTGTCGTATACTCTCCCGGTGTTTGGCCTGCGACTCCACCTGTGCTCCATAGAAAACATTCTCAAGCAGTCCCAGCCTCTGCCTCCGCATTGACCTGCAATGCGTGTGTGACAAACGTGGCTGCCGCTCGTCTCCTTCAATGGCCTCAAAATTCTCCTCTGCGGAGTTCACGACGTGATCCATGGCGCTGCGCTGGGCATGGTCCAGAGCAATGGGCAGACCTCTTTGCCTCCCCGTCACCATAATGTCACCTTGCTGGTCCAATGCCATCCGCTACGTAGACTGCGACTTGTTAGCAAAGATGACTAAACAGCGTACGGAGGCTATTACCTCGCAGGAGTCCCCGCCCGTCCAAACGACAGACCATCACTTTCCCGTAGGCTGAGACGATCTCAGTAACGATCTCGAGACCTTCCTGCGGCAGTGATGTTGTATGGGGCATTGCCGGTGTGATGGTAGACCTCGATGTGGCCGACAAGTACAATCGCCATTGCGGATCTTCACCATGTCTCTCTGCCACGGAGTGCCGGAAATGTGCTCGCAAGAAGACATACTGCTCATCCACACCGACGCTGTAGCACTTCGCCAGCCATCGCAGGAAGCTTCGGTGATCTCTCTTCTCCATCAGGTTATGATAGGTGATGTCTTCCTTGTAGATCCCTAGCCCGCGCGCGAGGTACAGGTTGGTGTTCGGCAGGTTGACCTCGATAAGCATGATGCCGAAGTTGTGGAAGGCGGATCCGGAAGTGGAAGATAGCGTTCCAGGCGAGAGTCGTGCCATTGGGGAGGTCGGGGGTTGAGGTGAGGCTGTGGATCATAAGCATTAAGGCGATGGTACGAGCCGAGTCGACGAAGATCCAGTAGGCGGAGATTATTAGTACGCTGATGAAGACTTTCGAGTGGTATTCTTTTGTCGAGCATGGAAAAGGCGTCCGTAGCAAATTGGCCGTGCCGGGTGACTTGGCCTTCGCGGCCGATTTCCTTCGCTCCGATGCGCTGTCAGAGGGGGTTCTTGAACTGACGCAGGACGAGGGGATTACTGGGCTCGGGAGCTTGCGGCATAG
The DNA here is from genome assembly GCA_002116355.1 of Dothistroma pini CBS 116487. NCBI lineage: Eukaryota > Fungi > Ascomycota > Dothideomycetes > Mycosphaerellales > Mycosphaerellaceae > Dothistroma > Dothistroma pini. Next base: position 18,880 of record MWSO01000348.1, read on the forward strand.
TCGTAGGATGCTGCACGCGCACAATGGGAATGAGGGAGATTGCGCTTGGAGGCTCTCCGGGATCGCGGGTTCCGGTGGACTGGTCGGGCGTGCCTTGTGACCTCAGCGCCGGGTTCAACGGAGCAGCAGGAGTGCTGGGAGGCGCGGCGCTTCCACTGCTGATACTTCCACGTGACCTCTTCTCCTCCAGCTCAACAAACGCCAGATGAGGCTGCCACAGATCGCGAGCTCTTTTCCAAGTCGTAAGCAGAGCTATGTCAATGTTCGACGTAAGCTTGATCTGGATGTACATCCATATCTGCTGCCCTAATTTCAGCTTCGACATATCGATGTGATTGAATTCTGCGACCGTCACTATACTCCCAGCAAAGAGCCATGCCATCGCTGGCTCTCATATTCCTGGGTCCGGAGAATACGGGTATCAACCATCCTGAGATGTACAGGAAGTGCGCATTGCTGTAGTTCAGCCATCTCATGAATTTTCCAAGCCGTGCTTTCACCTTGCGCCAGACTTTGCGAGAGATTTTCACCGTCCGTGTGGGGATCACGGTCAGCGCCATGCCTCTGAGCCGCCGACGTCCTGTTTGTGGTATAGAGGGCGTGTACACGTAGCCTAGCTAGCTTTGCAGAAGCAGAGCCGCCGGCGCGCTCAGGGCGTCTGTATACTGTACATGTGAAAGTGTGCTCTGTGACTCGAACCGTAGTATACGTTCCTAGCGTTGATATTGGCCTTCAGACCGTTTGCTATTCTTTGAAGTGGTAGATAGTCGGCGCGCTTCAAGAAGCTCCCAATGTTTGCGCTGGCGGTGGACTGTCGACGTCGGGAGGGGCCTGTAAGAGGACAGATCAATGCTGAGGGTAGTATTGGCAGGCTGATTGCGCTGCCTTGTGGTTTCTGATGGTCGGTACTGTTAGAAAGGAAGGACGAGGTATTACTAAAGAAGAGGGCTTCCGATGTTAGAACTCGCGAGCGAATAAATGATTCCTGTATGAGCGATATCACGTGGCTACTCGACCTGCGAGTATTCCTAGTGGGTCTTTGTGCAACATTGACTCTTGCAAACATAAGGGCCATCGGTTGAGTCAGGCATTGACAAGGTTGGCGTTCATGCGCGCTTCGCGAATTAGTCGAGGAGGCGATCCCTTGTGACAACACTCCCAAATAGCTGCAGCATATGCTTTTGCCGAGATTCGATGGTGTGCAGGGTAAGTCATCCCTCAGGCAGAGCTATTCAACGCGCCAAAAATATACGTATTCATGGTAAAGTGCATGAACAATTCTAGTAAGTCGCTGGTAATTGCGACAGTCTGCCGCCATCCTGCACGCACGTCAGAATCAACACATGGCAGAGATCGATGGGACTTACCGTCAGCAAAGCATCTCCATTCAGGTATGCACCTGCCCTGCTGGCGTAGAACAGTACAGTAGCAGCAAAGTCCTCCTCGCTACCCGTCCTCTCTGATGGCGATCGTTCTTTTGGCATGGCGTGCGCGCCTTCGAAGGCTTGATGTCCTTCAACCCCTCCAAACTTGCTAAGGCTGCTCACGTTCGCTTGGGTCATCTCAGACGGATACAGCCCAGGAGCAATTACGTTGGCCCGGATTCTGTACCCCTGCTGTGCGAACGTAGTAGCCAGCATCTTGGTAAGGTGTGTCGCAGCGGCCTTTGAGCTCGAGTACGCAAAGCTGTGTGCCAAATGGCGTGAGAAGCCTGCAATCGAGGACGTGACCAGAATCTGGGAGTCTTGAGGTACATTACGCTTCTTGTTGCCTGCGTCCAGAAGCTCTAAGAAGGTCAGGGCTGACAAGAAGACACCAGTGTTGTTGACATGCTGGACTTGAGTGTATTCCTCTGCGGCCGGCTCCAGAAGTGCATCGGCGAACTGCTTGACGCTTGGCTTGCTGCCGTCCTGTGGGAACACAGCCTTGCTATGGCTAGGTCCAGACACGCCGGAGTTTGCGAAGAGTAGATTGATGAATCCTTGTTCCTGCTTGACCTGGTCGGCAACTTTTCTTAAAGAGGCCTTGTCTGTGACATCGCCGACGATGTACTTGATCGATCCATTGACGCCAGTCTTGGCGGCGGCCTTGAGAGTCTCCTCTCGTCGTCCGACAATGTAGACTGCCTTTGCTCCATTGGCGTCCAAGGCCCTGGCAGCGTAGATACCCAGACCGCTGCCTCCGCCTGTGATGACAACGACCATATCGTCGACTCGAAAGAGGTCAGTGACTTTGTTGGTTGGTGCCATGTTTGCTTGGCTTGTGCTGTATCCTTAGAACGCGGCGAATAGAATACGTGGATGGAGATGGGGAGACCCTGCGACAAGCACCGAAAGATATGACTTCAAACACGGTGACCTTCTTGCTACATGTGTTGTGTTTACGGTTGCGGCAGCTGACGTGATGTTGCCGGTCTCGCAGCGAAGTGCACGTGGGCTTCCGCGGCAAGCTTCTCGTTGGATGTTGTTGTCTCATATCATCTTTCGAAGATGCCGGGATTCCGAGGCTGCCGCTTGCTCCCGAGAGTCTAGAGGAAGATCCTCAGATCCCTTGGTCGCGCCCCGCTGAGATGCATTTGATGTGGAAGGTGCAGCACACAGTGCCAATGGAGAAGATGCACGTGCTCGGAGTCGTCCACGGGTGCTGACACGAGATGGAGATGGAGAAAGCGGAGACGAGGTCCACACTTTGGAGATATTTTAGAATTGGCCCTCGCGTGACACGTTCGCGATAATGTACCACCCTACAGCCACTCTTGTTATCATTTCATCAACAGCTTACGAGAGTAAGGTATACAGCAAAACTATCGTATTAGCTCTCAGCGACGCGCGAAGATGGCCTCTCCCGTCGGCCTGACAGTATGCGTGAAGCTGCAGCAGTCGACCAACAATATCGTGTATGGGGTAGTTCACGAGATTGTTCCTAACAGTCACTTAACATTGCACAATGGTTAGTGGTCTGAGTGAATGAGCAGGCTCATCTCGAGGGACCCGCAAGCATCTATGCTGACAGAATCTGTCTCTCAGTTGTCTTCCCTGGCTCGAGCACGAGATTCGACCACTGGACAGTTCAAGCATCAGCCATAAGCGACTTGCAAGTTGTGCAGCCTGAAGCAGTGCCCATGCCGACTCAGTCACCCTCACTTCCCTACTCACCGAGTTCGAACAACCAACACCCCCCATACCCTCCTCCACCCGGCTTCGCTCCCCAAGCAATGCAGCAACAGCAACCACCGCAGCAGCCGTACGCTCCCCCAGCACCCACGCCAATAGAGCGAGTAATGGCGGAAGTCAACGGAGGACGACAAGCGCAGTCACCAGCGCCCACTGAGCTCCCAGCGAGATTACCCACGCCCACCCGACCATCCGCGACATTCCTCGATCCCGCAATCCTCAGCTATGGCAATGCGTCGCCGGTGCAGAAGAGGGCAGCATCCAGGTCCGAAGAGATGCACACTCCAGTCAAGTCATTGCTAGCAAGAGCTGCCCAGAACCTTCCGAGTCCAGGATCACCTTTCATCGGCGACATCAGCAAGGCGAATGTTGCACAAAAGCTAGCTGCTGCAGGACGGAAGCAATCCTCAGCCGGAGCTTCTCCGCAACCACCTGCTGTACCCATCGCCAGCAAGCCAACAGAGAACGTCCTGCCAGTGCCCGCAGCGCAAGAAGGATCGCAAGCTGAGCTCAATGGCAAGAAGAAGATCAGGCGCGGACAAAAATCTAAGAAGCAAGCTACAATCCCTGTAGAGGCTGCGAATTCACCACCAGTCATGAATTCAGAAGTCTCGAGGAACGGCAATGATATGAGCGGAACTGTGAAGCGAGGCAAAGGATGGCGTAGTACTCCACTCCTGCAGCAGACTCAAACTACTCCGAATCCTTCGGATCAGGTCAACACCAAGAAGAGCAGACGAAGACAAAAGGAAGAGATGGATGTTCTAGGAGATACCACTGGCATTGAAGATATGGGCGACTTCGACTTCGAAAGCGAGCTTAGAAAGTTCGACAAGAAGCAGGTCTTTGACGAGATTCGACAAGGCGACACGACTGCTGATGAGGATAGACTGGTCAGCCATAACAGAGTGCACCGGCCTGGGGCGTATGGCGGCAAGAATCTTCACCCGACAGAGAACGTCTTGTCTCCCAAGGTGCAGCCAATCTACAATAGCAACGAGCTGGAAAGTTCTAGTGATGCCGATACTGAACTTCACCTTGTCAATGGACGGTCATCTTCGAAGCACTCAGTATCTCGCAATGTCTTCGCTAAGACAAAGCCGAGTCGACAGAACAGCGGACAGGTCGACGTGAACCACGCCAAGCCGCACCCCTTAACTGCATCCACGTCGTCGGACAGAAACTTCAATCGATCTGCCACCTCTCTCACGAATAGAGCCAAAGCTACGTCCTTGGCTGCCTCATCCCCTCGCCCGGACGAATTTGCTCGTTTTGAAAGAGCGAACTCACCTTTGTCGGCAGTTTCCAAGACTCGACTAGCGAATGCTGTGCTCGAGTCTCCGGACGCACCTCACTTCGCTATACAACCGTCAGGCAAGCCCTGTCCGACCTTGCTGCCAAAGGCTTTGGAAAATCTAGAGGCCGCAGCAGTATCTACGTATGGCTTGTCGTACGATGCCATCATCGAGAATGCAGCCCGCTCTGTGGCAGAGGCAGCATTGCATCTCTCAGATCTGCATGGCGGTATTCGTAGGCCTTCACGGACTAACACATTGCGAGGAAGCATGACCGCCAGCACGACCTTTACTGACTCTAACGAGCCAACGACCATTGTGGTACTCGCCGGGAACCACGAGCTTGGCGCCATCGCAATGGCAGCTGCACGGCAGCTTCTCGGCAGGAACGTTAACATCATAGCCGCAGAGAGTCTCTACGAGAATGCCGACACCCAAGATTCGCAAGCCAGGGCTCAGATTGCGATGCTCCGTAGAATGGCGAGAGGAGGCGCTAAGATCAAGCGGGGTCTATGGCGAAAGGCGTCAGGACATATCAAGAACCTATCAGGACCGCCGGCCGTCATCATTGATGCGTTGCTCTCCGGTTCACCTTATGACTCCCTGCTCAGCTCGAACGCCGCTCATAGCTCAAGTGCGCAGAAGGAAACGAGAGAGATGATCGACTGGGCGAATAGAAGTCGCGCGCCGGTGCTCTCACTTGCGTGCCCAACTGGCGTTTCCGGTATCGATGGCCATTCGACAATAGTGGAAGGAGAGCCGCTGGCAGTTCGCCCGGACAAGATTCTGGCGCTCGGCGCCCCGATGCAAGGCCTGCTGAAGGCTTGTGAGGGTGGCGAAAGGTACGTCCTCCAAGAACGCGCACACCGCTTTCCAATCTCGCAACACCGCAGAGGCATCGCCTTGCGGTTGTCGAATACAGCTGACACTTTTGTTTTTGTAGGTGGGAAGTCTCCCTTGCTGATATCGGCGTCAATATCGCGCTAAAGACCGACGAGGCTGTAGCATTCGGCGGGTCATGGATAGTGGATCTGAAGTACATGGACGGCGACACGGCCGCGTGATGGGTTGGAGCAGTTTGCTGGACCAGCTAGGAGAGACGTGATTGGAAAGCTTCTTGTTCCGTTAGCGATTTCGAAGATACCCAGGAAAGCATCATTGTAGAGCGTGCTGCTATTCAGTGGAGTCGCACAGTCCAATCAGCAGGTTTCAGCGGCTGTGCTGCCGGGAGGTAGGGCAATGCACGACGCGCTTTGGCATATTACATACATACATAGGGTAGGGTAATGATGTGTAATATGCTAGCGACCACTCGAGGACGATCACCTCATATCAGGATCCATCATCCACGAAGCAAGCTTGATATTGTTCGCCTCTCTCTGCACCTTATGTTTCGGATGCAAGATCGGCAGGCGCTTAGCCTTCCCCGTCGTGGGCGCCGCGAGCGGTACCGCCGGGCGCGTCTGCTGCGTCTCATCCCGGGCAAAAAGCTGCACGGCGCGGAGGTGGGTGTCTTTGCCGTTTTGGTGGTTTTCTAGAATTCGCACTTGCACTAGGAAGGCGCGCAGGACGGGGCGTTTGCTCCAGTCGATTTCTTTGGGAGCATTGGTATTTTCGTCGGCGTCGTCGTCTTCGATGGGACCGACGTTGCTGAAGTCGACGTCTATCCAACCGGTGGGTTGTTCGAAGGACATTTCGGCGAATTCTTGGATGTCGTGGACGCCCATTCCGGCTGGTTGGAGGGTTTCGCGTTAGCTAAGCATGATATTGAGGCAGTTTTCACGTGACGTACCCAGGAATTGGATCTTCGTGGGCGTATAGGATTCATCGGCGGCAAAGTCCAAGTATATCCTGATGTGCACGATCGACACAAGCTTGAAGAAGTGAATGCTGAGCAGATGTGGCTGTGGGCCGTCAGACTGCCAGAAGTGGCTTGTATCCGGCGATCTTAGTGCGGTGACTCCGTTGCCAGGCTTTGCGGTGCTGACTGTCCACGAAGCGAGCGATGATATCTCCTTCAAGCCTGGTGGCGGGAAGGGAGTGTCGTCTACTTCGACTTCTGAAACAAGTTCATCAGGAACTGGAGCTGAGGTTTGAGGGATTGATGGCCACTCACCTTGCACTTCCTCCTCGTCGCCCTCGACTTCGATCTCTTCGGACTCGGCGGCATCGTTGACCACACCTGCTGAAGGAAGCTCTTCGCTACTGCGGTCAAGGTCGGCCACTTCAATGACAGGCGTGCTGTCACGTTCTGCGCGCTGTGCTTGGCGCCGTGTGGACATCGGCATGATTCATCGTGTTCACGGCGATGTCGGAGAGTAGTGCGCCCAAGTTTCGAAGTGACAACGACCTTGTCGCTGAGGTCAATAGAAGCATATGTTAAGATTGAACGAGTTGAACGAGAGGCGCGTTCGGCCGTTGCGCTTTCGGCAGATCCTTGTCCCGGCGCGTCAGTAGCGTGACGACAGGGATCTGGGATGGGCAGCCTTCTTGCCCTCATTCCCGGATCTTAATCGTCCTTCCTTCCTCTTAATCGTCCTTCCTCCCTCCTCATCGCATCGCAACGACACACCCCATACGACTCGCTGCGGCATAGCCTATACGCCACGCACTTCGTGTTCAAAGCAAGGCATGCTATGCACTTCTTGGCTTGCAACGAGCCATAATGCCACATACGCCGCCACCGAGCCCCTGGTCTTATGCCTCTCATGACACTTGTATGGCACACAAGACACAGCACAAGGGTCTCCAATCGCCGCCTATAGAAGACCGATCAATATCGTTTGTGAGTGGATTATGCCTATATGCGCTCCACAATAAGCCCACGACTTGACTGTGCTGCAATAAGGGCTCGCGCGGATACCTTCCTTCTCCAGAGGCTCTGTACCTCTGACGTCTCCTCGCAACTCCATCACCACGAGCATACAAGGGATCATCACTTTCGAGACCCGACTCTATCGTCGCAGCTTGACGAGGCATTGATCCTCGCGGCGGCGCCCTTGCGCTTTCCCATCAGCGTTTCGGCGATTTGCCTATCTATCGGTTTCTTGATCAAAATGCGACCTCTAGTTCGGCAGATGAGCCTCGATCTGCACATTGCGGCGCTGACTACCTTTTGGTCGCGCGGCTGCGGGCGTGTCCTCCGTGCCTGTAGCATGCGCTTGTTAGACTTCACGTCAGACAAGCACAGATGACTCGCCGACCGTTTCTCTTCTTCCGCTTCGCTCAGCGCTGTCAGCATAGAGTTCTGCTCAGCCAATGATGGGTGTTGGCGATGTATCGCATGAAAATGCTTGCTGCCCAGGATCAACGCAAATCGACGTTAGGACCAAGTTCGGTATGGGATGCCCGATCTACCTGGGGAACATGATTGCGCTTAATGGGACGATAGGCTTCGTGATGCGTTGATATGTGTCGGAGCATGGCTTCCACCGGATTGATACTCGTTTGACTCTGCGGGCGCATTCTCTCACGCTGGGCAGCCACACTATCGCTGTCATTTGACGCTTTTCGAAGGGCTCTACCGTCTTCTCCTTCTGGACAAGGTCAATCGCGAAAGTCGTGTACTGCTTTCCTTTCACATCTCGATGACCAGCCGGCGCGACAGCTCAAATGGCATATGAACAGCATGGCTTACTTCAACGCTCCCGACAGCACCACCGCCCGCAATGGGGTGTTTGCCACAGTCGCCATATTCCTTTTGAGTGCCTGGATGACTATGAGCTTGCGGCTCTGGGTTCGGATCTTGATGGTGCGAAGTTTTGGCTGGGACGATGCTCTTCTACTCGTGGCAGCGGTGAGTTTCTCATATCCTGCTAATGGCGGAAGCTGATATGATCCGCAGATCGGCTTCACGGGATATTGTATGATCGTAGTCCTTATCGAGAGTGTCGGCAATGGTCAACGGCCGAACGAGCTAGACTTTCCGCAGCTTTCTAGTCTTGTTGGCGTACGATCCTTCCTTTCATCTGCGCCTCGCAACACTGACAGATTTCTAGATGGTCATTTCGAGCTTCGGACTCTACATCGGAAGTATGGTATTCTTCAAGATCTCTCTTGGTCTCTTCTACCTGCGGCTTGTCATCAGAACATGGCAGCGGTACGTGGTGCACGCGATGATATATATCAACATCTTCTACGGGACTCTGCTGTTCTTCATCGCCATCTTCAACTGTGGAGATCCCGCGGAGTACCTGGAAAACGAGCTCAAGGATGTGTGCATGCCTCATGGCACACTGTACGGTATTCAGGTCACTGGTTCTATCATCAACGCCATTACGGACTGGATCTTCGCAGTGCTACCCATCTTCGTGTTAGACAAGGCGTCGATGCCTCTTGCTACAAAGATCAGTGCGGGCTTGATCCTCTGCCTAGCTTGTGGCGGGAGCATCGTTTCGCTGATTAGGATTCCTTACATCCACGGCCTGCAGGCAGGTCCGGACTTTTTCAACACCGCTCTCGACATATGCATGCTGTCTATTATCGAAATCGGCCTCGGCATTTCGGCGGCGGCCGCTGCAACATTACGCCCTCTGTTCCGATCATTAATGGACAAAATCAACACTGCCACGCAAAACATTAGTCTTTGGAGCAGGAACAAGACCAGGCAGTCTGATGCATCGTTTGGAGATTGGGAGCCAGTACAGCAACTGGAACACGAAACAGAAGACATTGAAAGGGGCAGCACCAGGAGCTACTTCAGCCTGACGCCGGTCTTCAACAATTCCCGAGTGATGAGCAAGATGGGACTTTCACCTGAAGACATCTCTGGACGAAGCGCGGTGACCAGTCCTCTGGCCAACACCGGCACTCCGGACAGTGCAGTACCTAGCACGAACACAAAAGGCAGCACTTTGCGACTATTGAGGTCGCCGAGCAGGCGACTACCTAAACAGAAGAGCCGTGCAACTACTAGCAATATATTTGAGCTCGGGCGCCAGCCAAGCGTTCGAGATCGGTCAATCTCATACCCTGTTCCTCATGTTGTCAGTCGGATGACCCAACCAGTACCTACCCGTCAAATGAGCCAGCACAATCAATGCCCCATCGACCGCCACAGAACGGGCTCGGAAGACTGGATCAAGGCCGCGAGACGGAGCAGGCTAGCCCATCTGGAACCCATGAGGAAAAGTCGAGCCTTTCCACGATCTCTAGATCTTCCGACCACATCTCGAGGACCCAGAAGAGGCGGAAGCTCTTTTAACAATGAAGGCGGCATGTTTTGAAGCGCGAAAGATATTGGCTGCAGGGACAACAGATAGATTGCGTCGGAATGACAAGACCCTCACGGGACATGACGACTTACGACGGTACCAATCTACTGTACTCTGTATGGCCCGGATGCGTCCCACACCATTCTTGCTGATCTCTCACATCCATGATCCGCTGCATCCATTGGGTTACATACTTACCCCTGCCACTACTCCGTCATGCAGCCTCGGACGAGCATGTTCCCTTCCACATTCGCGACAGATCGTGCAACAGGACACTGTGCCTCTCCCCATCACGACAGCGGTAACAGAGTAACAGCTATCGTGGAGATACATGTGTGACTTCCGGAGAGCATACGGAACATGACGCGATGGGATGAGGAACGTGGAGCCCACGTGGAGAAATGGCTCCACTTCGTGACAGGTACGGCTGAGCGACGTTGAGCTGACGATATCATGCCTAGGTGGGATATATCCAGCTTCTGGAACTACGACCAGAGGATCTTGAAACACGTTGTTGTTGTTGCTGCACAAACAGACTCACAACAGAAAACATGGCAGAAGAAAAGGCAATGGATCGAGGCGCCTCCGCGTACGTCAACATCCACCGTTCACCGACTGAGACCACAAGAGCCTCTCGATACTGATAACACACCTCACAGCGCCCTAAAGAACCAAGACCTGACCGACGGAATCTACGAAGACGTGAAGACAGATGCTTCTCGTGGTGTAGGGATTCCATTCCACATACATTCGGAATCCGCAAAAGAAGCCACAATTGACATTCTCCCAGCTCGGCGCCTCGCAAACTTCCTCAGCAGCTGGCTCCAACGCCGCGTTCAACGCCGGAGCAGCATCAGGTGCAGACTCGATCAGCGGACAGTCTGCGACGACAACAACGACGAACCAGTCTGCAGGCTCGGATTTGCATAACGCGGTACAGAGCGCTGCAGATAAAGTGATGGGGAATAAGTAAAGTTGTATGAGGGCGAAGAGATTCCAATCGGGAAAGGTCATGAGCTATAATTTAGCGTCTCTGTTTGTTGTACATGAATCTTGCCATACTCAAAGCCTTAACATTATGTCATGGCCTCGCATCTACATCCTTGGTTACGAGCACTTAGCGCATCGAATTAAAATCATCAGCGTTTCTCCTGCTAGGCACATCCAGCAAGCTCCCTTAGATGCTGCTGTATCGGGATCTTGAATCCGACCGACCTCGCCGAAAAAGCATTAGGCTTTCCGCAGCTAATTCGCGCAGCGGCCTCTATTCCTGGAAGCTCGTAGCTTCGCCCAGCTCTTGAGCACTCCGAGCACCATCAACAGCCAACCTATCCGCAGCAGTGTTACCGGCGTCCTTGTCGTGACCCTTCACCCATTCGAACCTCACACCTCCCGGCCCACGGTCCCAGTGAGCTCGCTTGTCCGCCGGGTCGACAGGACTCTCGTCCTGCACGCGGTGCTCATTCAATCGGAAACGCTCCTCCAGCATATCGAGAATCTTCTGCACGAGATCTTTGTTCTCGACCGGCTTGCGGGCAGAGTTGACCCAGTCATTGCGTTGCCAATTGACAAACCAGTCCGTCACGCAGTCAATGGCGTACTTGCTGTCGCTTACGATGACGATTCTCCTGTCCTTCGGAGCGACTTCCAGTGCTCGCATGATGGCTGTGAGTTCGGCGCGGTTGTTGGTTTGCTTTGTACCTGACAGTGGTTCGCTTATGTTCCGTCTGTCGCCTGCGCCGAAGTAGACACCCACACCGCCCCACGCGCTGACCTTGCCGTTGCTGAGCGAGCTGCCGTCTGTGTAGATTCGTATGGGCGCGTCTTTGACGGGACGGGCTACTTGGTATGTGACTTGTTCTCGCTCTTCTCGTGTCTTGTAGCGTGCTCCGTTGGTGGTGTGGTCGAGGACAATCGAGTCGTCGAAGCCGTCTTCAGCGTCTTCGTCTAGAGGAGCCTCGCCCGGCTCGTACTCTCCTTGCTCTAGCGGAGCCGGGCTGCTCTCGTCCTTAATGCCACTGTCCTTCTTCGACTTGCTCTTAGCCTTCTTGGCGGGTGGCCCTGCGGTCTCAATGCTTCCCACAGGCACATCTGCGTCACATGCTGGTCTCCGACCTTCTGCAACGTACTGCTCCGCCTCCGTCCTCGTCTTGAAGCCCCTGTGTTTTGGTCCCTTCCAGCCTGTGATCTGGTCCAGCACATCTTGCCAGCTGGTGTAGACGCCTGGGTTGCGGCCGGACTGCACGCCGTAGTACTTGGTCACCTTGGCTTCTGAGCTGCCGCCGGTGTTGTTGACGAAGTTCTCGGCATCGGTGAGGGATGTGAAGGACTTGAACATGGCTTTAGGGAAGCCGCGGACTTGGTCGAGACATTCTGCCCACGAGTGGTAGATGCCTGGGGACTTGCCGACACGGACTGCGTAGAATTTTAGGGCAGCTTTCGACTCGCGCTTTCTCTTGGTGCCGGTGCTTGAGGGTGCGGACACTACTGCTGATGATGTGGCAGGCGTCGGGTTGACGGCGGTGAAGCCAGTGGAGCTCATGTTGTCTGCCATTAGTACCATGTCCAACGGAGATGGTCCGGCTGAGCGTGAGCGTCTGATTGATGCGAAATTGCTGAGATAGAAGAGAGCTCCAAGTCTTCTAAAGATCCTAACTGGACATCGAGATAGAGCTGGCGGTGAACTGGCACGTGCAGGTAGGGCTGATGTGAGTACTTGCCAGACTGCCTGTAGCCCGCGCGCAAGGCGGTGGAGTTGATGCAGCTTGAGTGTGGGAGGAGGAAGGAGGTGGCTACATGTATCAAAACCGGTGGTGCGGGACGAGAGGGGGGCTGAAAGGAAAGAGCACTGATGCTCGGCTTGTTCCACCCATCTCCGCTCGACACCGAGGACACATCCCGGAGGCAGTAGGCCCTGTAGGAGAGGGTACCCGTTGGAAAAGAAGGTGTAGTGGGTAGCTTCTTTTTGCTGGGCTGCATATATGCGGCAGACTGGCACATACTATTCGGCCGTGAGCTCCGCCAAGAGTTGAGTGAACCTTCGGCGTCTCTTGCCGTGCTAGTAGCAGCTAGGTAGCATCTGATTGCCCCGCCGAATAGCGCTTCCACCACCAGCTCTAGCTCCAGAGCCACGACCTTGTAACCTCGACCATGAGCACGCAGCACCTCCACGGACTTGGCCACCATCGCGGTCACACATCGCCCACCGACTATGTTCGAGGTACGTACAACACCTACAGCACCCCTCCCTCTCACACTATCCTCGGGCTCAGGCGGGCATATCCCTGCCACCATGGAGCCTCATCTGACGAGACACCTTCCGAGCAGTCCCATACAGCATTACCTCATGTGTTCCCCTAACCGCGAACAGACGCGCCATGCCCAGAACCGCTACCACCTGCGACTCCACCGAGCAAGGTCCGTGATCCTAACACCTCAGGAGTTGGTCGAGATTCGAGCAGCTCAGCGAACGTTCGAAGGAGCTTACATCCGTACGAGTCTGAGCCAGTTCAGCTTCGCATTGGTCGTGCTCAAGATCTTCACCAGCGAGTTCTATAGTATAGGCGCGCTGTTTGCTGTCTACGGCGCGGGCGTGCTAGGTGTGAGCGCCTTCAGGCGAATGCAGTCTAATAGGCAGTTCTTTACGGAGGTGGGCGATGATGGGACGAGCAGGAAACGGTACGTCGAAAGAATGAGTCTCGAAAATCTGTGATATTGACTATGCCACAGCTTCAGGACTAGTGGTAATGTCGTCGTTGTCCTGACTAGTCTCAGTATCGCCGCGTATGTCACCCTTCTGGTCTTGACGCTAAGACTGGGTGACTAAAGCGCAATACCATAGTCTTTCGGGTGGCCGACATCTCACGGTCGTGCCATGACCGAAGAGACCAAGGGTCGAAGACAGTATTCATTATCACTTCCTAGTCCCATAAACGGCCTCTGTGTCGAGGTTGCAACAAGGTACGTTGACTTGGCTACCGGAGAATGTATAGCCGCGCGCTGCTGCTTCGCATCGACCGTTACAATCTGCACAACGCACAACCGCTCTGTCGGCTTCGAGCGACAGCTTCTGCTCTCGGAGCGACGAAGCGCCGATGGCTACGTTCAACTTTGGTACTCCTGGCTGGTACATCCTGGCAGGCTAACCGCAAGGTCACACACATGGAGCCAGGACCTATCATTGTCTGCTGGACCATCACATCTTTGGCTAGATCCGCGGGTGTCTTCTCGGCGATATCATCGCGCAGCTTCTCCAGATCTTGCGGCAGTTTCGAGAACACGCTGGACATCAAAGCGAGCTTATTCGAGATGACTCTAGTCGCCAACAAGTACGATGCCAAGATAAGACCGGGTATGTCGGTGTTTGCAAGCGTCTGACTCTTACAAGGCTGACTATATTTCTTGAGGTCACCCAGGCAGAACCTGCACAAGTCTGGACATTGACCGAACATGCACGGTCTCTCTCCATAAATGCATAAAGGAGGTCTTCGAAGACATAAAGAAGGGGAAAGGCGCTCAGCCTCGGCTGCAGAAGGAGAAAGACGTCCGCCACGGCTGCAGAAGGAGGAAGACGTCCGCCACGGATCGATCAACGCTATTGGCGCCGCTCAGCCAGAGAAGATAGCACACGACCGCAACCTTGGGACCGTCTAACCAAAAGACTTTCTGTCCGCACCTGATACATCGTCAAGCAAGAAGCGAGGCAGTCCCGCGAAGGATGCTCTGCGTCCAGAGGAGAGTCCAACTACAAAGGCGGCTGCCAAGAATAAGCACCGAGATCGCCTACTCGCGGGAAGCAGTGCCTTGTTATTCTCGAGTGCAATGACGCGTAACAGGACGAGAGAGATCACGAGTACGCAATGATCAAGGACGAAGACTTCGAGGACGAAAATGCCATCCCATCACAGGCTGTGTGGGGCTACTGGCTGGAATACATCAAGCAGGACGACTACATCGTCGAATCGAGCCGCAAGAAGCAACGCCATTCCTACGACAAGCTGAGAGTTGCTATGCAGAAGTGTGGCATGGGAGACGCCGGTATACACCTTCATCAAGTATCGGTCGAACCCAGTCACATCATCCCAAGACCTGCATCTGGACAGTGATGAGCGCCTGGCTTTGGCAGTTGAGTATGCCAAGCGAGGGTAGACCAAGCGTCTCGATGACAAGCTGAAGGTGTACTTCTCGCCTCACGCCGCCTCGAAGCAGCTGACCCACCAGCCATGGCCAGCTCTCACTGCAATTGTTGAGCAATAAGTGAATGCCAATGCCTGCTGCTGGTCGGAACCACCGGTGTCGCTATTCGGTTATGAGATCGCAGTGGCCTCGAAGTTAAAGTGGAAACTTATGTGTCATTGCCGTGCTGAGTATAGCGCGGATATACTTGGTGTCAGGACTGTCTCTTTGCAGTGTCCCAGAATCCTGCTTGTAGATGTTTCCTCATTGTGGCCACTCACACTGGGTCCTCGTCTTCTTCCTTCACGCCCTCGTAACCATGCCACTTTGCAGCAGATCCTTCATCGGCTCCATTAAGCTGCTTGAACTACTCGAGCTTGAAGGCGTCCGCCATGATCTATAGCAGTTTCAAGCCGAAGGCCACCATCTTGGCCCGAGCGATGTAGTCCTTGGAGGCTGGCTTGGTGAAAGTCGGACGAGGTTGACCTTGGCTCCGGGATTTTCGGAGCCCACGTCGGTAGAAGTGGTGCCGGCGGGTGATGTTGCGGAGAGTGCCAAGATCGTGCACGAACGCGATGGAGAGGGACTTCTTTTGCTTCACAGCCTAGATTCGACGTGCATGCGAGACCACGCCACGAGCGTTGATAGTACGGGGCACGTTGCCGATAAGTACCTTGACATCAACCTCACTGGCCTCACCGCGGTAGTCGACGGTTATCATGGTGGGGGCGTTGACCTCGACGGCTATGAGGAACATACGACGAACGATATCACTGTGTGGCGCGACAAGCACGATGTGACCATCGATGGATGCCATCTGTAGACGGCGTTAGCACAGTCGGAACTGGGTGAGATGCTGGAGGCGGAAGGGCTGACCCTTCCGATCGCGGGTGCAGGTTAGATAGAAGGGAGTGTGGTTGTGGTATTGCGAGAGCTTGGTGTTGGTCACTGGGGTGTTAGATGAGTTGGTGTTGGTGGAGGTAGCGGTGGTGGGTTTTGTTGGTTTCGTTGATGTTGTTGACTTCGCTGTGCGAGAAGTGGGATCGGCAGAAAGCCCAAAATAAGTATTGGGCCGCGAGAGTGCACGGACGTCTGACGCCATTAGATTTCACATGTGAGCGTACGGTGAAGCAAGCTGTCCAAGCAAGTCACTGCAGACGTGAGCTCTAGCATAGCGAAGTACGTACATGCTCAGACGAGATAACAACATGACCGTCTGGACCCATCATTTCACTTTCCCCAGCATTCTATGCAATGCTGTCATCTCACTCACTCCTCGCCGTTGGGACTCTTCTTCTTCTTCTTGTCCAGGCACTTGCGATGTTACCTAGCATTCTTCGGCCGTTTAGCTGCGATTTTGCCATCGATATCTTGGACCGCTTCGATCGTTGCAGCCTCTCTCTTTCTTTGAACTCTCGCCCGAGTATTCCTCTTCTGCTTCGTAGCTGCAATCTTGCCATCAAGATCGCCTGCTTTCTTGAGAGCAGCAACTTTCTTGGCCGTTGACTCTCGGCGTGCAATCTTGTCGTTCTCAACACGCGCTGCGTGCCTACCATCGGGATCTCGGCCCTCTTTCATCGCCAAAGTACGATTTTGCTTGGCGCTCTCACTGCTGGTCTTCTTCGTCACGACATAGTTATTAAGGACGAAGGAGATGTCGCCAAGTTGTAAGACTGGCAAGCTGGCCGAGACTGAATGCAATGACCTAGGATTACCGAGTTTCTCAAGCTTATCCGCAACTCTGGTCGACGAGCATGGTGGAGTGAGTCGTCCAGAGACACTGAACAGAATGTGCGTGATCGCGGTCATGGTTAGTAGCAGGACCACTGGCACGGCTCCTCCTGGGTTGATCGGATGGTGGAGGGCTGCAATCAACCGACGTGAAGAATAGACGCTAGAGGAAACAAGGGTAGACTCGAGCGTCAGGTGTTGGATGTATGGAGATCAATGGGAATGTCGCCTCCGACCCGAGCTTGATGCGGCGCCTGTCTAGTACAGAGGCACTGATGGATTCATACTGGTGAAAGGGTAACTTGCCAAGCAGGAGGATGGCGCAGGCTTGGGATAGAGCAAGGATCGTGGAGAAATGTGTAATGAGTGGCTTTCGGACCGCTTCTGGTAGCTTGTTGAATGCGGTGATGATGCTACCACGAATATCCCTCTCTGGCAGTCCTCATAGAACGAGATCAACGAACAAGACGTTGCGACAGCCGCCGATGAGCTCACGGAGAATTTCTACGCTCTGGTGAGAGGCTTCGAATGTATCGGAGAAAGCATCTACGCCTCGCGCAGGGGCATGTGAACCGACCACAAGCAGAGCGTCTTGGTATGAGCCGCCTGGAACCGGCATCGTGGCATCGGCGAACTTTGAGTCGATCTCGATCAGCTTCTGGCGAAAGTCAATGTGATCATCGTAGACTGGGCGATCCCAGTAAGGATATGGCCTCGGCTGCGGGCCATAACGGAGCGGACGCTGACTGTACTTGGGCTTCGGACTGTCAATCAGCTGCTTAAGGAGCAATAGAGTCCTGTCTGGTCGGTCCGATAGGTCGGAAATGAGCTTGTTCGTAGTAGCCTGGTCGCGCGAAGAGGATACCTCGTAGTCGCCGCGATGCATCTTGGTGATGAAGGCGTCAAGAGCGTTGCTCGTAGGGACATAGACGGTCTCATCTTCTGTGGCGTGGTCTCGGTGAGGTTACTCTCAAAGGAGGATCTAGCCGGGACCGTGGCATCACCGTGTATGGAGAAAGCTTCTTGACCACCAAGCCCAGTGTACTGTGTGCTGGATAGTCGCCTTATCCGGCTGAGAACGGGCCCGCTCCAAGAGAAGAAGCGCTGTCGGAGGCTGATAGCGGAGATGGAGCGTACATCGCTGGAGATGAGATATATCCCATCTCGTGATTGAATAGCGGCAGAGCTGGCGTGACAGAGAAGGGTGTGTTGTATGGGCTGTACTGGCCGAAGAGGTTGAACCTATAGACGGGACGCGACGAGGATGGCATCGTCTCAGCTTATCCGAAGGGATCCTAGAGTCCGAGGCCGCCTTGACCATACTGCTGTCCCTGGAAGTTGTAGGGCGGCGGGCAGGGCATGGAAGGCAAGAATGGTGGCATCAAAGGGAGGTGATAGGGGAGGGGCTGAGGCTGGCTCGGCTATGTCGAGTACGGCATCATCGTGGATGGGACGATCGCGGTCAATCGATAACGATATGCTTATCGCTTCTTCCCCTTCGTCTTGTCCAAAACCTCGATCCACTTCTTATCAACACCTCTCTTCTCCAAAGCCTTCACAAGAGCATCTTTCTGCGGTCCTTGAACCAGCACCTCCATGACCGGCTTTTCAGTCTTCTTCGCAGCACCTGCAAGCGGCTCGACGCTAGTTGATCCGGCACATACCTTACGAAGCTCATCTGCCAGAGGTCGAGGGTTGATGTAGTATGCCTCCAGTCCGGATACTTTCGTTACAGTCTTGTTACCACTCCTGGTCTCAAGCGTGATGTGTACTTTCGGTGGAGCTCCACTCTTCGCTTTCGTGGTTCCTGGATCTATGCCATTCCGAACAATGGCGTAGGAACCGGCCATGCTATGAAGGACGCGGTCGATAAGGGCGTCTCGAGGCACTGTGCCTTTGGCTAGCACTTCCTTGTCCAAAGATCCAGATCCGTCGAAGACCGAGTTGGCGAGAGTTGGATCAAGCTTCACCAGGCGCTTGTTGTTTTCTTGCACCAACTGTTGCTGCTCGATGTAAGCTGTGACCAGCACGCGTACCTCTGGTGGGGTGAAGAGAGCTTTGTTTGGAGAACCTGCGTCGAAGATAGGTTGTAGCTTAGACGTCGGTCTGAGATAGGACACAACCTGAAGCTTTTGCCCAACCGAGTCGTCTCCGGTATCGATCTTGTCTGTGGCCAATTCACCTCGTCCTTGGGAAGTACCTCCCAGGGTCTCCTTCTTTGGCAAGCGGTATGGCTTGAAGTTGACGATAGCCATATCGTCAAAGTCGATGTCTAATATGACGGTCTCGTTGCCATCCTTGTCTTTCGTCTTGATCACCTTCTCCTTGTCAAAGCTCTTTACGAACTTTTTGATATTCTTCCAGGAAGTCTTCTTGATCTGCAGCTGCTGACTTATTTCCGGCGTAGATGCTGGGAGAAATGGCTGCACCAAGTTCGACATGGTGAACGACTGTGTAAGTGGGAACACAAGGCCATGATTTTTCTGGTCCGGATTCGTTGTCTTGTGGTGGTATAGGCCGTAAAGAAATGCTTTATGAAAAGCGTCGTCGATTTCCCTCTGTGTAAGGGGAGTCGTCTCTTCCGCCACTGCGGAATTACCCTCATCATGTCCATTTGCCGTGTGGCCTTCATCATTGCCGTTCACCAGGGACACACCTCCGTCTTCATCACCTGCATCCACAGACATTTCTTGAACCTTCTCTGTCAGACCTCTTGCCTCAATCACTTTCATCCATCCATCGATTTGCTCCGGAGGCTCCTGTCCCGGTCTGCTACCTGTACTGTAACTCCACAGCTCGTCTCTGGCCCAATGCATGTTCTTCACAGCATGCCCCTTTGCTCCTTGTACCTTCTCCAATGCGCTCACATCAATGTTGCATACCCCGACCGCAATCGGAACTGATGGACTATCCGTACTCGACACTGCAACAATAGCTCCTTTCTTCGCGTTCGGTGGAAATGGAGGTCCTCCAGCTAGGCCAGGCGTCATGAGGTCTGCTCCACCTTGCAGCTTCTTGACCACAACGCCCGGAGTATGCAACAGAGGCACTATATCTGGATTCCTCCACAAAGTATATACTGTCGGGTACATCCTCCCATCGACCTGGAACCACAATATACGTGACTCCTCGCCATTTTGACTGCCCACATAGACTGTTCCATTTGCTGTCTTCAATTCAGGTCCGTGGGTGGTCGTGAATCGTGCCGATTGCAGATTATCTGGTAGCAAGAAATTCCGCAGGCTGGTTCGTGCAGCAGTCTCTTCGGCTTTCTGCTCAGGCGTTTGCTCATCTTGTGCTGTTGTGTCGAGGTCAAGCTGGAAGTCGTTGATGATCTGGTCGGCGAGCTTCCTGCGGTCTGAAGATCGAAGAGGTGCCAGCGGCTTGATCGCCGGCTTCTTCTTGAACATCCTGGAGAAAATGATAATGGAATGTGTGATTGTCTAAGGTCGTGTTCCTCGACCAAAATGTCGATGACTGAGAGCTGCCCAAAACAGCACCCCACATCGTCGTTCGTGGGGCGCAAAGGCTCCTGCAGCTTCTGCAGAACGAAAACGTCCAGTACCATTTCACTTCGACCACGGACTAATGCATGTCACATATGACTCTCGCAATACATCAGGTGCTTCCATAACACAACACACACTGCAGCGAAGTTCGGCAAAGCCTAAGGGGGGCATTCGCACAACACCATGTGGCACTTCCTCTAGCCTACTGGGCAGGCGTGGCAGCGTCCTGGGCGAGCGTTGGCAATACTCGGCACCGCGGAGGAAGTCATTAAAGAGATAGGACGGCGCGCGCCAAGAAGATGACTTCCAGTGTAAAGTACTAGATATACATGAAACGCAGAAGACTGATCATCCTCTGTCCAAACGCACATTCCGAGCTTCCACCACAGCCGGATACATCCGATCAGCGTCATTCGACATCACGAGGACCGCCAAAATACAAAGCAGCCGGTTCCGGCTTTCACGAGAGTGTTGCGCAAGAATGCGACATTCAACAGGGCTGCGCAAACAATCCCAAGCCACCATCTCGAGAGGGCGAGGCCAGGAAGCCACAAGACTAGGGAGTATCGAATCTAGAAAGCAACAAGTCCGGAAGGCAACACGATGGCCCGGATCCGTGACTTCCCAGCCGAGCTGCTCGAAAGCGTCCTCCAATACCTACCCATGCACGATCTCCTTTTGAACCAAAGAGTCTCCCAACAATTGGCGCGACGTAACTCAAGCTTTACCCCGACTCCGGGTCCAGACGTTTCTCGGATTAGTTCCTGAAGACAAAGTAACAGACAGCGAACTGTCCCGCTTCGTCTGCAACAGCGAAATTGCAGCAGCATCACTTCTGTGGCAGCAGCGTTCTTGGAGAAAACGCCTCGATTGCCAGCTCCCAAGTCTCGACTTCCAGTATGATCCACTTCAACCCAATCTTCCCATCAGCAGGCGACATTGTCCGGACGCGGACACAGCAGTTCCGGGAGAATCCCGAGTCGAAGAAATCCTGGCTATATATGTACCTAACGCAACCGCCTTTCAAGTTGGCGGAAGCGACTATCTATTATACCAAACCGCAAAATTCCATGACTTGGGTCCGGCGCCAGCCTGATGCGGCATTGCATACAGTGCAAATTGTAAGACCTTGTGGCGTGAAGGCGAGAGATGAATGCAGACCGTGGGGCAATCGCCGGTTGGGAGCAGGAAGACGTGGCAGCGGATCGATATAAGGGTGCCGGGTGTTGAGCGTGCATAGCCAGCGTCCATCGTGCTTATATCCTGCGTCTTCAACAAATGGAGCCGCAGCCATACGAGATATGAATCGCCTTTATATCAAAATCCAATTGAATTACCTCCCGATGCTCCTCTGTTCCCCTGTCGGTCATTGCATGCATATAAGATCTTCATTGCCTTTTCTATCAAGTACTGAATCCTCGCTCTTATTTACAATTTCCATAGCTCGTTCGGGTCTGATTCCGCGGCTCGTCTAGAACGGGTTGTCCTCCGGTGGGATCTCGTGCACGAAGAACTTGCCGACGAATGGGATCTTCTGGATGATGTCCTACACGAAGTGTCAGTGGATGGCGAGTATGTCGAGGACCACCATCGCAGGTTGTACCTTTTGCACGCGAGGCACTCCATCGAAGAAGAACAATGCGAAGACAGCGGCGCTGGCCCCAAAGCCACCTGCGAGCAGACCGCTAGGTTATAGGTTAGTTGAACTGTGGTGTGATATTGGCGTCACTCGCCGGGCTGGTCTGCTCTGCTTACGCTCGTCCAAGTGCGGTCCCATTTATTCCATACACGTTCCAGCTTTTCTTGTAGGACGGCCCATAAGGACTCTGATAGGCCTTGACTGTTTGGGGCTGCCTCCAAGGGTGTTGACCTGAAGAGTGGATTAGACGTAGCCATTCTGAAGGGCGTGAATTGTCGGGCAATGCGCACCCTTGGCGCCATCCCGGGTCATGCCATAGTTGGACCGCCGTATCAGTGTTGACTGCATTTTGAGTGTGCCTCCAGTTGTTTTGAGCGTTTTGTGGTGTGGTGTCGCAGAGCAAGACTCGATGCTGAAGTCGCAAGGTGAAGGGTCATTGCGCCGGGGTTCGTCTCATTGGCTCCGAGGGCTGGCTGCACCTCAAATCTCAAGCTATTGCTATCCTCCACTACAACAACGCTACAGGTATGCTTGCCCATATGACCGCGTCATCTTTTGCATAGTCGAGTTGCCAGCACTGCCGGCGCCATGAGGAGCAAGAGCAGACAGTGCTTGGATTGGAGTGGATATGGACTCCTCAAGCTCCTCCAAGGTCACTGGTTAGTGCATGCCAGAGAGACATACCACATCCCAAACCGCTAAGTAGTGCACAGTGGAATATCATGATCCTTCTGGAGTGTTCCCACTTGTATCTCGTGATATTCTCTCGCGCCTACCTCTTCGAAACCTCAACTGGCAGAGCCAGAACAGACCGCTCCGCCAAATCAAGTCGCTTCACGTAGACTTTGTAGCAGACAAGGAGACCAAGGCTGCTCTCCGGCCGACGACGTCGCGAAACGATTCCAATGGTCCAAGCAGCTTCGACATTGTGCGGGGATCCGGCGATGCTCGCAAAAATGCGGTTAAAGAAAGGAAGCACCAGATTCCAGGCTTCAGAACAAGCCCATATCTGAAAGTCTATGTGTTACGATGCGATGACAAGGAGAACTACAAAGACTCGGCGCGGAATCAGATTCGCGATTGGATACGAGAGCATGCACAGCCTGTGGGAAAGACGGACCACGATGCGTTCGAGTGGATGCTTCTGCATGTGGTGGTCCCAGACACTGTGGCTGCCAGTGAGCCAAGATGGCGAGAAGGGACGAAAGATCCGGATGAGCTCAAGGAGAGGAAACCGGGTGCTAAGCTTACCATTGGCAAAAGCACCCGCACAGTCTTCGATCGCCTACGAGCAGACTTCAACGACTCCGGAAAGACAGGCGTAGATCGAGTTGCGCAAATACGCATACCCAAGGATCGAGCACCCGCAGACCTGCTGCCCACCCCAGCTGTGGCAGAGACGCACGAAGAGAACGCAGACGAGCAACAGAAGACGTGGAACGATTGGACTGCGAAACTCAAGAGCTTGATCCTTGGGCCTTTCGATCGACGAGTGCGTCAGTACGAAGCTGACATTGCCGAGCAAGAAGCGCGTCGTTCGATGCCAGGATGGAACTTTTGCACCTTTTTTGTTCACAAGGAGGGCCTTGCGAAAGCTTTGGAAAGCATTGGCTTGGTAGAAGATGCGTTGGCAATATACGACGAGCTGTCTCTTGGACTGGAGGCTGTGCTGAGAGACATTGCTGCTGGCCACACACAGGGAACGGCGACCAGCTTTGCAGCTTACACAGACGACATAAAGGAACGAATCATCGGTACACCTGTTGACGAAACGAACGAAACGCATCACGACATCACGAACGACACACGAGATATAGCAGCGCTTTTTAGCAAAGGCTACAGGGACAAAATCGTCCGGAGCGACATTTCAGTGTTTGACTTTACTTGCTATTTGTTCTCGCGTCAGAAGGCCCTAATTCTGCGGCTGGCCAATGCGCGTGCGACACGAATGCAGCTTGACGCTTCAGCGAACAAGGAGGGTGGCGAAGATCTTGTCCTGACCTCGGAGGTCTGCTGGCGAGCATCAAATTTTATACATAATGCAGCCAGGGCCTTGAGGCAGGACCTCTTGGCTAGGTACGTGCGGCTATCACGATGGAATAGATTTCTACTAATATACCCACAGAGCTGACCACGAAAGCAATTTTGACTCTCATGCAGAGACAGAAAGCCTTGTTTGTTCGTGGACATGGGCTGTCGCTGGACTTGTGCTCCACGAAACTGCTGCACCGGCGCTTGAAGCGATCACGGCAACACAGACAGCAGACCAGCTGAATGGCAAACCTCGGCGTCCGACACTGACGATGGGTCTGGGCGCCAACGTGCATCCTCAGAGGATTTCCAGCCTGCCCACGAATAAGCTGAACCCAGGAGAATCTCAACATCCTTCGTCGGCCCCCAGGGCCGATGATAACAGTACTCCACGACCACAGACTAGCACGGGAATAGAGGCTGGCATGCCATCTGCTCTACCTGGCCAAGCAGAGCTTGCGACTTACCGAGCAGAGCTCATAGTAACGCGCCGTAAGATGCTTGAACAACTAGCACGCCGGTTGGGCTGGAACGCTGGCTGGGCCGGCACCAAAAAGTCAAGAATATCAGGCTCCCGGACCGTAAAGTTGGAGCGCCAGCAGACGCCGCCGCGGATCTTAACTAATAGTGATGACCAGCCGTCTTTGCATGCTCTTGGTCCCTCTTTACGAAGCGTGCTGTTAGACAAAGGCAACTTTGAAGTTGTGTACGAGCGATTGACAAATTTCGCTATTCGACATTACTATGCCGCGACCTTGAGCAAGCCTGCAGAAACATATGTCGGAGATATTGCGATGCTCAAATGCCAACAAGAGGATTACGAGCAGGCTGCATCGTGCTTTCAGCACATCATACCTCTAATGGCAACTGACGGCTGGAACCTTTCTGAATTTGAGGCTCTCAAGGCATATTGCAAGTGTCTGAAGAGCTTACAGCGCGCCGAGGAATATGTACGGCATGGTCTGAAGATACTCGAAAAGGTTGCTCAACGTAACATGAGATGCCCAGGGCTACACTCAGGAGCTGCAGCTAGCACTGTCAGCGCTCAGGGAATCTCCCTCGATCTGTCTGGCCTGTTTACTGATCTAGCGGCTACCACGGAGCAATTGCAGCAAGATGTCGTGTCACCACTCAAGAGCTTCTTCTGTGATATCAAGCTCGATACACAAGTCGCTCACCATACTGATAGCGACGGATTCTCACTCGGACTCAGTGTACGAAGTGTTCAACAAGATGATTGCGAGATCGAACAGATAACAGCGCGTTTGGTTCACCACGAAGACGTCGCTCACGAAGTCTTACTTACCAGTCGTGAGCCTGTCACGCTGAAGCCTGGCTCAAATCAGTTGGAGCTCGTGGCAAACATCGTGACGCATGGTCCTTACTTAATCGATCAGATTATGTTCCGCACGAAAAAGCTCTGCTTTGTTGAAGAACTGCGACCTCCACCACAGCCCACGCCACTCGGGTTCACCGAAGCCAAGCCTGCGACTGTCACCATCAGAGAAAATGAGAGGACGCCTCCTTTCGTCTTCGTGTACCCTTCAGCTCGAGCTTTCAGTGCCGACCTACGACGAGCCAAGAACATTCACATCGATAAGCCACGACATTTCGAGATCAGTCTCGAATCTGCGGAGAACGACATCAGCAGTCTGGATGTCAAGCTAAGGCCAACGTCCGCAGGCCTCAGAATACATCTCGCTGATGCAGTCACGGATTGCATCGAGCTGCGGACGGCGGAGACGCCAAAGCCTGGCCAACTTACTCTCAGTTCGATGAGCTCTGCTTCCATGGCAGTGGTTACCATACCTTACACTGTCGAGCACGCCAACCGGGATGTCACTTTGCGCTTAGAGATTGATTATCATACGGCAAGGGGTACCTTCACTTTCTTGAAGTCGATCGCTCTTGCAAACGAGCTGCCTCTGGATGTCGACGTCAACGACATCTTCCATCTTGATACACTATTTTCTAACTTCGAGGTCCGCACAACAGCCTCGATGCCATTCTCGGTCCTGGAAGCGACTCTGGACGACTCCGCCATATTTGCCGTGGAGGCGCCGCCTAGGCTCCCTCTTCCCCTGACTGTGTTTCGGACGCAGCCTCTACACCTAATATACAAGGTCACTCGGAAGGGAACGGCCGCCAGCAATGTCCTGAAACCGGCTGCGGCGCTCTCATTGGCGGTGCGCTACCAACCTATAGACGAGCTTCTTGTCAGACAAATCAGAAAGACCTTCATCCACGACCTATTGGAGAGCCAGTTTGGCAGATACACCCGTTTACTGGAACCTATACTGATACAACGCCTGCGAACCTTCATCAACGCCGCGGACCTGGAGATGATTGCTTTGCTTGGAGAGTCAAAAGTACCCTCTTTCGGAGACATCGGGTGGCTGGAGATCATCAGTTCTCTACCTGCGACGTCACAGCAACCGCTCGCCGCATGGCTCGAGCAATGGCACGACAGCAAGAGAACGACAAATATCCTCAATGAAGACGCCGACTCCGCGACTCAGTCAATTACCATCTCAGTCGACGTTCCGAATATTGACATGGTCTTTACAACGTCCCTGGGTCTTCAAATCGAAGCACCAGCCTTGGGATCACCTATTGTCGTGCTCGGGCAGCCCATTGAAGCCATCGTACATATCAGAAATACAAGCGAGTGGAGCGCCAAGAACGTGTTCCCAGGCGTACCTACGTTCAGACTCCAGGGTGAAGCAGGAGCAAAAACAGCGTTCGTTTGTGACATAGTGGCAGAGTCTGACACATGGATAATAGGAGGTAAGCGTCGTAGCCACTTTGTCCCTACGGACGGCAACGAGCATTCCTTCGCGGTGCTCCTGATCCCACTTCGAGCAGGGCTGTGTGGACTGCCGACTGTGGAAGTGCAGCAGGAATCGACAGATCCAGAGGCCAATGCAGAGGATGTCGCAGTATCAGTGTCATGCGAGACGCACTACGAAAGTGCTGGGCAGGTGGTTCATGTCATTCATGACCGCCGGACTGTGAACATCCATATCGCTGAGTCGCCAAGCGTGGTCTTGCCTTCACCGAGCCCAGGGAGTGCCACTACGAAGGACGTAGGATGAAGCATCACGTGCGTCTTACATGACCCGGCTTCCACAGCGGTCAAAGTACCACGCCAATCGAGTGTCTTCACGGACAATACCCGGATCCGGCAGTTGTGGTAGACCCGCTGTTGGCTGCTGGTCACAAATGTCCCAGGACCAGCATTATCAAGAGCCTGAGCTGACATTGGATGGTCAGACGGTCGATTGGGGGTTGGCAGCTCGCGAATCTGTTTTGTCCCGATCGATCTGCAGAGGGGCCTGTGGGACAGCTGCACGAGTGAACGCCGGTCCAGGAGAATACCGATTCTGAGGGGTCTCAGACATGGGAGAACCTTTGGTCCATCCTAAACAAGAGGGTGTCGTGCGAGAACGTGTTGCACGATCATGGTTAGTGTGTCGCGCTAAATAATGGCGTGCTTACCTCAGGTGGGGAGCTTTCTCCAGGTTGTGGCACAACCGAGACAGCTTCTGAGGCCGACTACGCAAGGCACAAGCGGGGCACAAACACAAAGAAATTGTGCCAGATGGACTAAAACCACATCATCTCTCAAGCACTACAGCGACTTCTACCTCCTGTGACTCCAGGTGAGAATCATCATCATAACTTCTGCTGAACAGGTGCATGTCCACAGCAAATTCGCGAATAGAACAGCTTAAGGATCAGATTGACGACAACGAAGATATGGGTGACCAAGTTGCTCCCAAGTTCGAGACACTGCAGCTTCACGCCGGTGAGTAGTGATAGCTTCGAGTAAGGAACGCGAGCAAGTCTAATACATTCACTCTACCCAGGTCAGGAACCCGACACAGCAACCAAGTCACGAGCTGTCCCGATCTATGCCACCACTTCCTACACATTCGATGACTCCGCCCACGGGGCGAGGCTTTTTGGCCTCAAAGAGTTTGGCAACATCTATTCCCGTATCATGAATCCAACAGTCGACGTCCTCGAAAAGCGAATTGCAGCCCTCGAAGGTGGTGTTGCAGCTGTCGCTGCTGCATCTGGCCAGGCTGCTCAGTTCATGACTATTGCCGCGCTTGCACACGCGGGAGACAACATCGTTTCGACCTCGAACCTCTACGGAGGCACATACAACCAGTTCAAGGTGGCCATGCCACGTCTTGGGATAACGACCAGATTCGTGCAGGGCGACGACCCAGCGGAATTCAAGAAGCTCATTGATGGAAAGACCAAGGCTGTGTACGTCGAGTCGATTGGTAACCCAAAATACAACATCCCAGATCTCGAGGCTATTGTCAAGGTTGCGCATGAGGCTGGTGTTCCAGTCGTGGTGGACAACACGTTCGGTGCTGGTGGCTACTACATTCGCCCTATCGACCACGGCGCGGATATCGTCGTGCATAGCGCTACCAAGTGGATTGGTGGCCACGGCACAACCATTGGCGGTGTCGTTGTGGATTCTGGCAAGTTCGACTGGGGCACTCCAGAGGCACGAAAGCGATTCCCGCAGATGTCTGAGCCTTCCGATGGTTACCACGGCCTCAAGTTTTGGGATACCTTTGGCGCCATTACTTTCATCATCCGCCTGAGAGTCGAGATCCTCCGTGACTACGGTGCTGCTCTCAACCCGTTCGCGGCGCAGCAGCTCCTGCTTGGTGTTGAGACGTTGAGCTTGCGTTGCGAGCGACACGCGCAGAACGCCCTGAAGCTTGCACAGTGGCTTGAGAAGAGCCCTCACGTGTCGTGGGTCAGCTATCCAGGTCTTGAGAGCCACAAGAGCCACGCGCTCGCTAAGAAGTACCTCCCAAGAGGATTCGGCGGCGTCCTCTCATTCGGTGTCACGGGCGGCGGCGCGGCCGGCAGCCAGGTTGTCGATGGCTTCAAGCTGATCTCCAACCTCGCAAACGTCGGTGACTCCAAGACTCTTGCTATCCACCCCTGGACCACCACCCACGAGCAGCTGAGCGATGACGAGAAGGTCGGCAGTGGTGTCACTGAGGTGAGATTATCATATGCTGCAATGTAATCCTGATTGTACTAACACCATCCCCAGGACCTCATCCGCATCTCCGTCGGAACTGAGCACATCGACGACATCATCGCCGACTTTGAGCAATCTTTCAAAAACGCCGCCACAAAGCCACAGACTGAGGGCACTCCATCTAACGGTGAGGAGACCGGGAATACCGATGCTCCAACCAAGCCTGTGGTCTAGCTGGATGGATCAGCGAGGCAGAGGCTTGTTGGCTAGATGAATACCCGATTCTGTTTCACGAAGACGACGATGTAAATACCCAGCTCTTTCCGAAACTCCCTAATCGTGATTCCTTACCAAATAAGTCTGCTCGTTATCATGGCGCAATATACCGGCCGTCTGGTTGTGACATCGCGCTACCGTGTTGCACGCGCATCGGCAACGGGGTGGTGAGGCCGACCTATGAGGTGGGCTCGGTGGGCTGGCCATGTGAGACCTACTACCTCGGGACGCTTCCCGGGCGCTTCTCGCTAATTCGTTGCACAACGTCGAGACTCTCGGCAGACGGATCGTTGCAGCTCTCTGCGCGTGGTCCTTCCACACTTCCCTGTGCTGGGTGATGGGTACTTGCATGTGAATGCTGACTGTCATCGTTGATCTGGTCCTACTCAACACTGTACACATGTTCCTCTGAGAGAAAGGGTTCATCGCGAGGAACATGATGAAGTGGTGTGAATGTTTGGTTGCGCATAAAGAAGAACCGCGGCATAGAATCGGGACTGGCCGACGGGGCTTTAGCCAGAAGTAGCTTGCATCCTCGCAACGGCTTGCCAGGCCAACAAAGTTGGGTGCTTTGCTGAGCCTCGGCGATGAACCAGAAGTCGTAAATCCCCGTCACCGAACATCTGCAAGATCTGGCGGCCACTTCGGCTGCTGATTGAGGTCAAGTGCTTCTCTTCTGCTTTCTGCCCTCTGCTTCTTTCACTGCATCGATTGTACGTGCAACGTAGTAATCCTCGCAGCTAGGAGGCACTTCTACACAGGTGGCACAGCTCCTAGCCGAAGCCAAGCGAAGGTAAGACGTCTGCACTCAACACTGAATCGCCTGCTGCGAGAATGAGTGGTCCGACGATTGGTGGGACTAACGCGTCTTCAGACAAACCCGCAGACGACGTCTTCACCATCCGACCGGTGCTGCTCCCCGCATCTTGTACGAACCCTCCACCTGCGTGGCACTCGTTATCTAGAGCGGCTCCCTGCTTGAACGTGTCAATCGATCCGCAACGATGAGCATGCTAGCCCTCGACGAGGCGGCGAAGATCGTTCCTCCGCCTCCAACGGGCGCACCGTATTCCATCTCCGTGCTTGGAAGTCAAAAAGAAGGTCGCAGCCCAGTGTATCGACACTGGAGGCAAAAGGATGATGTGCTGTATACTCTCGACCCAGCCATCACGACCGCTCACGAGTTCTTCGAGCAGTCGGCCAAGAGGGTGCCCAACAACAAGTGCTTAGGCCTCAGACCGTACGACCCAAAGACTAAGACTTGGGGCAACTACGTCTGGGAGACTTATGGACAGATTCAGAAGAGACGGGCCAACTTTGGTGTGGGTCTCGTAGCTGTGCACGAGCAAGTCGGGGTGCATGGGAGACAGTACGGTGTTGGAATCTGGTGTCAGAACCGACCTGAGTGGCAGATTACCGATTTGGCTTGCCAGTCGCAGTCACTGTATAGCGTTTCTCTCTACGATACGCTGGGGCCTGATGCGGTGGAGTATATCATCAACCATGCAGAGTTGACTTCTGTCTGCTGTTCCGTCTCGCACATCCCAGCTCTGCTGAAGCTTGCGCCGAGATGTCCTTCGTTGAAGATGATCGTTTCGCTGGACCCGATAGCGATCGATGGCGAGCTTCCAGGAACGTCGAAGAAGGACCTGCTCAACGCACTTGCTGCGCAGCATGGTGTGACGATTCATGAGATGCGCGCTGTTGAGGCGATCGGCGAAGCCTCGCCACGACCATACCACCCGCCGAGGCCAGAGGACACTATTACAATCAACTACACATCTGGAACGACCGGCAACCCCAAGGGCGTGATCCTGACGCACTACAATGCGGTAGCAGCAGCCTCAGCCTCGCTCTGCATCTGCCGTCAGACGCACAGCGATGTCATCTGCTCTTACCTCCCACTCGCTCACATTTTCCAGCGTGTCACGGAGCACTCCTCCCTCTGGTCAGGCTGCGCAATCGGCTACTTCCACGGCAACATCCTCGAGCTCGTGGACGACTTCAAGCTCCTGCGACCTACTGCTTTCACCTCCGTCCCACGTCTCTTCAACCGATTCGGCGGCGCGATCAAGACTCAAACCGTCGAGGCTCCGGGTCTAAGAGGTGCATTGTCGAGGAGAATCATTGATA
This sequence comes from Dothistroma pini CBS 116487, assembly GCA_002116355.1. Lineage (NCBI taxonomy): Eukaryota > Fungi > Ascomycota > Dothideomycetes > Mycosphaerellales > Mycosphaerellaceae > Dothistroma > Dothistroma pini. The sequence continues at coordinate 50,075 of MWSO01000348.1, forward strand.
CCAAGATGGCGAACTTGACTCAAGCGCCAGCTGGTAAGGCAACGAACCGACACTTCCTCTACGACCGAATCTGGGCAAAGAAGGTCGCAGGTGCTCTGGGTCTCGATCGCGCGAGAACGATGATATCCGGATCCGCACCAATCGACCCGAGTCTGCAGCAGTTCCTGCGCATTGTCTTTGCCAACAACTTCTTCCAAGGCTACGGCCTGACTGAGACATACGCCATCGCTCTCGCACAGCTCGAGGGCGACTTCAGCGCCGGCAACTGCGGTGCCGCCGCACCAACCACGGAGCTTTGCCTCCTGGATGTGCCAGATATGGAGTATCTCTCCAGCGACAAGCCACACCCTCGCGGGGAGCTCCTGATCCGAGGCCCAACGGTCTTCAAAGAATACTACAAGAACGATGCCGAGACCAAGAAAGCCTTCACGGAAGACGGCTGGTTCCGCACCGGCGACATTTGCACTGTCGACGACCTCGGCCGCTTCAAGATCGTTGATCGCGTCAAGAACGTTCTCAAGCTGGCGCAGGGAGAGTACATTTCCCCCGAGCGGATCGAGAACGTATACTTGGGCAACCTGCCGTACCTTGCACAAGGTTACGTCCACGGCGATAGCTCGCAGGCAAATCTCGTCGCCATCTTCGGCGTGCAGCCAGACATCTTTGCGGGTTTCCTGGAGAAGGTCATTGGCAAGAAAGTCGACCCCACGGATCTCAAGGCCGTCGAAGCGGCGGCGAAGGAGACAAAGGTCCAGAAGGCGGTTCTGAGGGAACTGAGTAAGGTTGGTAAGAAAGCGAAGTTTAACAGTTATGAGAACGTGCGTGCTGTGCGGTTGATGTTGGAGCCGTTCAGTATTGAGAATGAGTTGCTCACTCCGACGTAAGTTTTACCCCTTGGAAGGAATGGGTGTGATGGGGGATTGGGGATTATGCTGACTGAGGTGAATAGGTTGAAACTCAAGCGTCCGCAGACTGCGAAGAAGTATCGACAGGTTATTGATGAGATGTATGCGGAGATTGAGGCGGAGAGTAAGCCGAAGGCGAGGTTGTAGATGGGTTCGAAGGAAGAGGAGAGCGTATGAGGGGGAGATCAGCATGTCTGCGGAGAGATGTTTTGTGCTGGCTTGCTGGGTGGGAGCATAGCATAGCGTGTGGCTTGGCGCTGTTGGATGGATACTTTGTACAGAAGTCGCTGCTAGAAATGTGCATACCTTGAGCATATAGAGATGATGATTCTTCTGGACAGAACAAGTTTGGAAAAGGATACTTTCGACCGGAGAAGACAACAGCAAACATTCCGCCACGTACGGTTGTGACATTCCGGACCTCTGGTTGGAGCGGGTCGTTTGCCTCTCCTGCTACCTCTTACTTCTTTGGATGCCACCATGAGGCAATGATGCAACTACATGTACATGTACGCATGACGCGATATACCATCGCCGGCCATTGTGTGTGTGTGTGTGCAATGCATACTGCTGCACTACGAAGAACTATCTGTGGGGATTTCTCGACCCTCGTCTCCACGGATTCAATGCAATGGCACGTGGCTAGACCACCGATGGCCTTGATTCTAGGTTCTTCAACGGGAGAGAGCTGCTGCGGTTCACCAAGCACGCGTGTACAGCAGTGGCGGTCGTCGAATCGCAGTTGAGCCAAGTTTTTGCTCGAGGCTTGCCGTTTTTCCAGCTCTTCATTGGGGAAGATGGGGTGCACAGCTCAGCAGGTTCAGATTCAGGTTCAGCAGCGGGGGTGACGTGGTGGGTCGTGAATCATGTGTTGCCAAAAGTCTTTTCGTCGTGCTTGTGGGACTTGTGATGTTTGTTGCGGGCTGGATGGAGAATGAGTAGGGCCACGGATGGTTGCTGTCGTATTATATGGAAGTCACATCAAGCGATCATCAGTGTATCAGAGGGAGAAGATTGTTCGTTACAGATATCGATGATAGAAAGAGTAGTATTCGCAGACATGACACGCTCCTTTGTCTTTCCAAACGCGACCCATGTTTCATCATGTCCATGACCTGCAGATGCCGACACACCGACATCGAGCCACGGCTGGCCAGCTGCCTGGTTTCTCTGCTCACTCTACCAGCATCCAACAGCAGACCAACAGCCATCCATAACCTGCTGCAGATAAGCAGTACACACGCAGTCGTATAGCCAGCCAGGCCATGCGTTCATGTCACAGGTATTTGCGACAAAGAACAAGCCCGCGGCATGGGGAACAGGCAATTAAAGAGCAGCTGCACGACGCGGAATCGCGACAGCATTCACACATGTGTTGCAGCATCTTCCCTGTTATTTCCAATCGCGTTTCTCAAAGTTGCAGTTCTATTGTTGCACATTCCAACTGCTGCTCTCGATTCCCTCCCCCCGCATACCACGGCCAACCTATCTCTATTCACCTTCCAGCCTGCTAGGAATTTTAGCGCAGTTATACTTACTTCGGCTAAGGACTGACAACGCGAGACGTTCCTTGAGCTCGCGAGAGATATACTCGACTTTGCAGAGGGACGGACCATACTCCGCGAGAGACCGACACTTCCACAAACCACCACCACCACCACCATCACCACCACCATGGCGATCTGGGACAGCAGAGCCGTCGTCCTCGGGCTGCGTATCACGCAAGCAATCTTCGCCATCATCGTCCTCGGCCTTGCAGCATATGGTACACTTTCCCCCAAACCCACAGCGCGAGGCGCCTGCGATCCACTAACACATCACGAATAGTCGTCAACTGGTGGTCGGGCTACTGGCACACCTACTCCCCCGACTCCATGAACTTCCTCGTCTTCTGCGCCGTCTGGACAATCCTCGCACTCCTCTACCTGATCATGGTCCCCTGGCGCTTCTCCGAAACTGGCGCGCACCACCCGATCCTCTTTACAGCTGTCGAGGCTTTGACGATGATATTTTGGTTTGCGGGTTTCATTGCGGCGGCGGTGTTCTTGGGTGATCGCGTTTGCTTTGGGTCGGTGTGTTCGACGGCTAAAGCTGCGACGGCGTTCGGCGCCTTCTCGTGGTATGTATATGCATTGGTCGACAGGGTCTGTGCGATTAGAATACTGATGTTTGAGGTGTTTAGGGTTCTGTTCGTGTTCACGACTGCTTTGGCGGTCGTGTCGATGGGTCGGAGAGGCAGAGGCAGCAATCACCACCACAACAAGACTGATCCGAAGTTCAATGTCGCTGAGGGCGTCTAGATGAGCACGCGAAAGAGCGAGGCATCCGAGACCTGTTTCGGCAGCAATGGCATTGACGGGGGAGTTCGACACATGGTACATCGATGGTCGAGCTGCTGCTGGTCAGGTCGAAACATGTTCGAAGGCGCACTTTTGGTGTTATGCGACGTGATGATGGATAGCGCCGTGGATCGGATGTTTGGTGGGCAGGAACTGCTTGACGATACCACTTTGCGAATGCCTTTGGTGCGGATCTGTGTTTGTCTTGGGACCCGTAACGAAGGTATTAGTCACGAATGCGATGCTTTGCTACGAAGCGCCTCTTTCGTTGATGGCCGTGTCGGTGCTGAGAAGAAAACACATGGTCCTGGTACGCAGGGTCACGATGTGGCTGTTGTCCTTGTTTAATGTTGGAGAACCTGGAAGAGCTGCTGTTTCTTTGAGACAGACCGACTTCGAACGGCGCTACTGACGGCCGCGAGATCCGAAGTCGAACCAGCAAATGGACGACGACATGACTAGAACCCACCGACCTCGCAGGTCTTCATCTCCGTTCCTGGACCTTTGCAGTGGCTGTGCGATAACAACATTGCAGTCGTTGGGTGGCAGTCTCCGGACGGTTCTATTGAGCGTAGGTGCGACCAAGCTCACCTGTAGAGGCATGAGCTACGATGCCCAGCGATATCTTCCGCGCGGCACCAACTGTGCCAAGAATGAAAACACAGCAGCCGTGTATTCCGGCCCTGCATACAACCTTACATGCGGAGGCAAACCACTGGCGCCGACTTGTTGGCCGAGCTGTTCGAAGATTCCGAAAGTGTACTGTGGGTGGAACCCTCCTGACCCCCGGCCGCGTACATCTCCGCCAAGACGCGTCAGCTGCTTGAGACGGATGGCTTGTAGTGCTAGACTGCTAGTAGACCAGCCCGTCATCTCCTACAGTAGCCGCTGAAGCTTGCGTCCTCTTTAGAAGTACTTGCTGCCGTCTGTTTGCTGCACGCCTCTCTTCTTTTGCTGTTGTTCTGACCTTTCACTCGTTTTCATCCGCATTTCACTCGCTTTCTCCCACCATCTGCAAGCTTTTTCGGCACTTCCACGATTGCAAGAAACCTACCGTCCGTTCCCCCTGCGAAGGCCACTTTCAGGACTCGATTTGAGCCACAATGCACTCGGTGCAAACACTGGCGCTCGCCTTGGGCGCTGTCTCTTTCGCCGCCGCTGGACCGGCCAACATCGAGGCTCGCGCAACGAAGAGCTCCAGCGCCAGCGCATCTGGCACAGGCTCGACTTCGTTGCCAACAGTCACCACAAAGGGCAATGCATTCTACGCCGGGACCGACCGGTTCTACATTCGAGGTGTCGATTATCAACCTGGAGGCTCATCGGACGTCGTCGACCCTCTGGCAGACTACAGCACATGCTCCCGCGATATCCCATACTTCAAGCAGCTCGGCCTGAACACTATCCGTGTCTACACCGTCGACAACAGCGCCAACCACGACCAATGCATGAATGCACTCGCCGAAGCTGGAATCTATCTGGCTCTCGATGTCAACACACCAAAATACTCCTTGAACCGTGCCAGCCCAGGCGAGTCCTACAACCCAACCTACCTCCAAAGCATCTTCGCCACAATCGACGCCTTCGCCGGCTACAGCAACACCCTTCTCTTCTTCAGCGGCAACGAAGTCATCAACGCCGAGAACTCCACCTCCGCCGCGCCCTACGTCAAAGCCGTCACCCGTGACATGAAGCAATATATCGGCGAGCGCGGCTACCGCGCCATCCCAGTCGGATACTCCGCCGCCGACGTCTCCGAGAACCAGTACCTCATGGCTCAATACATGGACTGCGGCGAGACACCAACCCTCTCCGACTTCTACGCCATCAACAACTACGAATGGTGCGACCCATCTTCTTACACGACGTCCGGCTGGAGCGCCCTTGTGGAACAGTACAGTAACTACTCCATCCCACTCTTCATGTCCGAATACGGCTGCATCACCAACACGCGTACGTTCGCCGAGACCGTCGAGCTCTACAAGGAGGAGATGACGAAAGTCTTCTCCGGAGGCTTGGTGTATGAGTACTCGCAAGAAGGAAACGGCTATGGCGTCGTCACCATCTCGGGCAGCACCGTCTCAGCCGTCGGCAATCAATTCGATTACCTCAAATCCGCCCTCGCAAACGCTACGGACCCGACTGGTGACGGTGGCGCTTCCACCAACGGCGTCACCCAAACTTGCCCCGACCAGAGCGACAACTGGGATACCAAGCCTTTCATCGGCAGCGCCCTCCCTGCCATCCCATCCGGCGCGGAGAAGTACATGCAAAGCGGCGCAGGTGACGGACCAGGTCTTTCAGGCTCTGGATCGCAAGATGCGGCCGGCGGCAGCTCTGCGACAGCGTCGAGCGGTGCGGGAGCCGTGTCGACGACGTATGGAAGTGGTGTCGCGTCTGCGTCTGCGACTTCGACGCACAAAGGCGCTGCGAGTGCTATGCACGTGGCGGGCTCGGATTTGGCGCCATTGGTGTGTGGTGCGGTGGTGATGGTCAGTATGCTTTTTGGTGCTGCGATTTTGTAAATGTGGCGACTGTCTGGTTGGTGCATGGGCATAGTTTTTTGGGGCGGGGATTGTATAGGGGACAATAATAGATACAGATGGGATCAAAACAGAATGTACAGTTGTCTAGTCTACCCATGAGAGTGAGAGGGGCAACCTTTCCCTCCATTTTCACACATCGAGATGGAGGACTGCCTACCATTTGCAAACATTAGAGATCGTCAAAGTGATGAGATGGAAGCAAGTATGTGATGTTAAGTAATAAGATTGCTGATCTTCTGAATAGTAAATTTGAGACGTGGCGTGCATGCGGAGCGCACAGTCCCTGGTAAATTGCTCAATTTCGACTGTCGGTACAAGGTTCAGTTGACGCAAAGCTTATAAGTTCTGTGTGCTGATGACCTGATGTCACCTCGCACAGGTCGTCAACGAATGTGTGGCGTCGGAAAGCAAAGTGGTCGACGAGAGGACAGGGACGGACTGGGCGGACAGTCTGTTCGAATGGTAGATGCTGTCTTTGTTGAGGTACGAGTGTAGACTAGAAGAGTTTCCACGGTCAAAGTAGGACGTGCAGTCAGAATAGACGTGACAACGACGACGGATGCGAGTAGCAGCAAAACATGCATTTTGTATGATCATTATCAATACCATCATCTCTAAGGAGTGCTAGTCCACTTCTAACTACACATTCATGCATTATCATTTTTTTTGGATGTACAGCCGTCAGAATCATATCTCTTGGGTATTTCCACTCAATATCTCTCTCATCGCAGCGTGATGTCGACGCATTTAGCTGGTGTACTTGCCGTAGCTGCCGTACTGGCTAAGCTTTGGGTAAGTACCGTAGTTGCTGTAGGTGCCGTAGGAAGAGCCAGCGGCGCTGGAACCAGTGCTGGTTGTCTGACCGGCAGCGTTGTCGGCGATCATGACAACAGCTGGGCCGGCGGAGATGTTATCGTCAGTTGGCATGTTACCGTTCTTGGTGAGGACGAGGTAGGATTGACCCTTTGGAGCGTCGGCTGGAACGGTCACGGTGCTGCCAGAGAGAGGAGCAGCGACAGCGCCACTGGAGGTGATGAACCAGGCGTTGGTGGCAGCTGCGGCACCTGAGGCGACCTTGATGGTGAGCTTGGCACCTGGGGCGACAGTGCCAGCTGGGGCAGTGACGGTGAGGGCTGGGAAAGCCTTCACGGGGAGACCCAAAGATCCCTGCTTGCCTTGTGGGCATGAGACGATGAATGGGGCTGCCAAGCTGAAGACCTCGTTGAAGTCAAGCGGGATGTCGAAGGGAGATGGGAATGGCGATTGTTTCGGAGTCTGGTTCTCACGGATGAATGCATTGTGGCGGGACTCCACGGTGAGGATGGAGCCGGCGGCAGTGAGGTAGTCCTTGTTCATGATGTATTGAGCAGCTCCGAGGTAGGCAGAGACACCGACACCCTCAAGAACGTTGGCGATGGCGAGGAACGTCGCAGCATCCTTAGCACCGAAGTCGTAAGTGCATGCCTCCACTGGAACAGCCCCAGCGGCGCTGAGTGCGCTGGTCAGGAAGCTGACGTGTGTCTCCTCGTCAAAGCTGATCTCCTTCAAGTTGTTGTAGAAGCCTGGGTTGACACCAGCAGCCACGAAGTCTGCCTCAGTGAAGTTCGCAAGTCCCTGCTTGTAGAATGTGTCCTCCAAGTGCTCGAGGGTCAACGCGTAGTTGAGAATGATAGCATCGGTGATGCCCGACGCCCTCTTCTCAACGATCGGAGCCGCAGCAGCCAATGCTGCGAAGGCGGTGGCGTATGTGTAGCGCATGATGGTGATGTTGATGGACGATGAGGTTGATATGTGTGAGTTGGGCGTGTACTGGAGAGCGAAAGTATGGGATCTTACTTCGCTCGACGGGCTTACCTCCCTCTATATACCACAAGCCACTCGATCCATCGTCTTGTGCGAAACCGTGCACGGCGCAGCGAGCCCATGTCATCTTCGCGCTGCAGGATCTTGGACGTAGGTTCCATACAAGCCTGGAACGACCTGAAGGCAATTGTCACATTAGAGTTAAGCATACTCTTTGGCTTACAGCTCGAAGAGGAGCTGTCAGGGAGGTCCTTGCCGATCATTTGCTCGCTTGAGCAGAGACATGGTTCAGCTGCGAATGCGATTCGTTCTGCAACAAGCTTATTCTGCAACCTTCAGAACCGTGTAGCCAGCTCGTCGCCTGACTGGGAAGCTGCGGGGGCTGTGATGTCACGAGCTGTCCGTGTTAGGCTAGTACGACTGTTCACAGAAGAATAGCTTGGCTGCCGCTTGCTCGGATTTGAGGCCTTCCGACTTCCAAGAAGACTGTGAGTGAATGTTAGTGGCTGCGCGGAAGATACCGCCCTTTTCCGCCGCTTGAGTTCCTTCTTCTGTCCAACACGATCCTCTGTTCAATATTACTGCAGGCTTAGCTTCAATTCTTGGTTTGCAGCGTTCGACCAGATCCCCATGCAATGTTGGATGCCACGGAAGGATGGAGAATTGGAGTCGCGGCGACTTTGACATCTACATCGCTTAGAGCGTGGCCGATGGGTGTTGCGGCAGAATCTCTACGTCGTATCATTCCAATAGCGTTCAGCAGCATTCTACTGCGTGACAAATGTAGCTGTTGGCGGAAAATGGCGCTTCTTTGCGCAAGCCACGTGGGTCGTCGCACACGATGAGACCACAGCGATTGAATTGCATCGTCGCTGGTGACCGTGGCGTCCTGGAGAGCTTCCCTTGCGTGCTCATGCGCGAGACTGTCAACAATCTGCTGAACCGGTGAGTTGTCTGACCACAAAGAGCTTCTGCTGTTCCTGGACCACGCCGTGTAGTCTAACCCAGACCTCCACATCCCATGAGATGCAAGGCATGGCTGCTAAACTGGACCGACGCAGTGATTAGCTTTGAGCTTGGTCGAATGTCGCAAATCTTCCGGTGTGGCATGCGACGAAAAGTCGCGACATTGGCGCTATACGACGACTCGAGAACGAGCAGTGGCACGACACTCTGCGCGAATAACATTGGCGCAAACGAAGCCATCACTGTGGTCGCCATCGCATCATCAGCAGCTTTGACGACGAATCACCTGCGCGGTTAGCTTTCCGGCTACCGCTGCAGCCGCGGATGCAAGAGCGGCAGTGGAGGCACCAATGCAATGCAATGCCACGTTCTAGATGCCGCAGTCGCCGCTCGTCGGCAGAAGTCGAAAGGCTCGCTGCGTCATGGTAGACCAACAAGATTGTGAAGGCGTCCAGCAGACGGTGTTGTGAGCGTACAAACCAGATGCCCAATACTAGAAGTTCGGGTCTCTCCCCTTGCAAGCCAGGGCAAAGCGGCTTCAGAGATCATAGCGGCCGACTCATCTCTCCCACAAAAGCAGGTAGCAGCAGAGGCCCATCATGGCAGCGGCTGATGAGGCAAGATGACTGTTCAGATGCTTGTGTAATATCGCTCTATGCAATCATGCGAAGCTGACATCCGCTGTGCAAAAGTCGTTTTGCGAAAAATTTTGTTCGCGCTGCTCATAGCCTCATATGAAAATGTTGTGGAACACTCACCAGTATCTGCAGCCTTGCCGATGGTACAGATGAGCTCTAAAGGCAAAATTGATGGAAGAGATGGCAATGGTGCCACGGAGTCCCAAGCAATATGCAGAGTTCAGCGCTTTCCGAAGCTTCCGAGCAACTTTGACCTCACCTCAGTCAGCAGCTCTCACCTTGACCAGGTATTCTTGATTACCCTATCAGAAACAGGCGATCCACACAGCATGAGTTTTGGAAGCTTCGTGACTGGACCGGTAGGTCACCTTCAATACAGGGAGGCAGCACTTCGCTGATCGAGAAAGGTCGTATTGCTGGTGTCAGCTTTCCTTTACTATCGCTCGCCCTTGTTGTGTACATTTTACTATAATGCGCCGGCGAGACTTGAGAAGGCTAATCAGCTTGGCAAGTGGGAGATTCGATTCCAGGATGCAGTCCGCAACTGTGAGGATATCTATCTCAATGACCAGGCTGGATGGGCTCTTTTAAGCTGCGATCCAGGAAGAGATGAGTGCGTGACACCACTTCCGTCGAATTGTCGAAGCTTAGAACTGATGATGTCCAGATGGAATACGGTAATGGGCACCTTTGTCGGGCACATATCACCACCATCAACGGGCCTCTATCTGTACAAGTATGCCGAAGCACCTCAAACACCGCCCCAGAAGCTAGCACTGAAGAGGTCCGAAGCCGTGACGAACGACTTCCACCCACTTGGCATAGAGCACCACGCAGACAGCTCGACTCTCTTCGTCGTGAACCATGCCCACTCCGGCTCCAAGATCGAGCTGTACACACTCGATGTAGAAGAAGGCACTGCTGCACTGACTAGTACACTCGAAGACGAGAAGTTGGCAACACCGAACTCGATTGCCGCAGTAAGTGGCACAGAATTCTTCGTGACGAACGACCACTACTTCAAAGCCAGAGATAATCTCCCCCTAGCAAAATTCGAAACCTATGCTGGACTCCCAGGAGGCTCGGTCGCCCATGTCAAACTCGTAGGAGATGGAGGTGCCCCACAGATCACAACATTGGCCAGAGTCCCGTTTGCGAATGGTATTTCGTTTCTTAATTCAAGCACTCTAGCCGTCGCAAGCTCCACCACAGCATCGGTCTGGATCTACTCCATCACCAAAACTTCAGACGAGAACAGCACAGCCCCAACCCTACTACTCTCCAAGAAGATCCCCGTACCCTTCGTGCCTGACAACATCAGCACGGACGGAAACGGCGCTCTCCTCATAGCCGGTCATCCTCATGCTCCAAGTCTTGAGAAAGTCTCCAAGAACAATCGATTTTGCCATGGTGTAAATGTCGACGATGAGAAGTGCCAGCTGGAGCGATTGAGCTGGTTCGCTGAATGGACGGAGGAGTCTGGATTGAAGAACCTTTACGTCGGCGACGAGTTCGGGACTTCCTCAACAGCCGTGAGGGACGTCTTGAGGAAGATTGGGTTCGCGACGGGACTCTATGAACGGGGGCTGCTGGTGTGGCATGAGTAGACTATGCGTAGCGCAAGAAGTGAATGAAGGACGTCATAGCTTATCGTATTCCTGAAGGGCGCGAAAGATTGTGCTGTAGAAGGTGTCGAATTTGAGGAAGAGTTTGTTTCGTGAATGCTCGTGCAAAGTCATTCAAGGTGCCAGTCTGCGATTTGCAAGTCGGCCAGCAAATGCTGTGGTGCCTTGAAGTGAAGCGCAGAAAATGATGGTAAAGCTTTCTTGGCACTCCCACATGCCTCTTCGGCACAGTCCGCTAGCGCCAGCGAAAGGCCCTGCCGTCTTTCGAAGTGAATGCAGCAGGCTACGATGGCGCCGTTTTGAAGCCATCTATCCATCTGCATTTCTTCACCGCATCGACCAAATCTCGTCTCGATGGCTCCACCAGTACACACGACTTCTTAGCATAGTGGTTCCATGCATTTGGTCCACATGTCCACAGCGCGTTCCTGCCGGCGGTGGGGATAGCTGAGGACAATCCAGAAAATGATCCGTTGTATTCGGATAGGAGTCATGATCGCAGGTATTCTTTTTGCCATTCGTTGGCTTTTTGAACATCGCTCGTCAACTCCAGTATGGAACTCTTGGAACATGAGACGACATTGTGGCCATCTCATGCAGCCTGCTATCTTGCCACGCGACCCCCGGCACGCATCCGCACCGATCTACATATACCGATCAAACACCTCTCTCCCATCAGTGATATCTCACAGGCCAGTATGGCTTGGTCCAAGCAGCAAACAAAACACTTCAGGGTTCTTAGTTCAATTGGTTAGAACGTCTGAGATATCCGGCTCCTGGGACCCGCCAGTGGCAAACGGCGAAGGGAGTGTCTCAGGAGATGTCAGATCGACGCTGGCAGGGCTTGGCACATATCTTTTCGATCTCACCATGGTTGCGGCTGGCTTTTTTGCTCCTGTCGTTCGGATCACTAAATGCATCCTTGATCTTCTGATTCTTGCTTCTCAGAAATATGCTTCGCCATCAACTCACTCCACGATCTTACCCACTCCTCTGAGGCTGAGGTATACATCAGTGCCCCATCCCCACATGCTCTGAACAGCAATACCGCCACCAAAGTACTCGGCATATGCTCTTCCCAGTGGCAATCCATAGCCGAGGCCGGCGAGACTGCTACCGCCAGCTGCACCCGAACTAATGGCGTCCAGCGCATCCACGCCTCTGTTCCCACCGCTGACCTTGTCCAGAATCTCATCCTCATTAAAAGTCGTGAAGCCATACTCCCACAGCTTGGAATAGTTTTCAGGACTGATGCCTCCACCCCGATCACGGATCCGGATCGTCACACCGGGGGTCTGCTTGTCCAGCGGTCGGATGTTTGCCGAGACTGCATACTCAGGCCCACTTGAACCGGAGGCATGGTCCACACTGCCCTGATCGTAGTTGCTAATCACTCCCACCGGCGCGCCCTCTTGCTCGCTGTGTCTCCGCTGCTTCTGAAGCTTTGAATGTCTCGAATGCGAATCCTCGGCTGCCGGAGCTGGGGCGATTGTGATCTCTATCGGCTCTTTCTCCATTCCTGCTTCGATTGTTGCGCGGAAGCTATTCTTCAGCAGTTCTGTGAGGATGTACTCGATGTGCATGGGGATGTGGGCGATCGACGACTCAGGACTGCCATTCAGCACGATGCTGGGGCGGACGCCATACTTTAGCTCGCAGATCTCGCCGACTGTGTGCTCGCAGTTGCGGATAATGTCTGCTGGGCATAGCGCTGTGTCGATGACGCCGATGTAGGATGGAGGAGCATGGTCGACGTGGTCTGACAATTCGAGGTGTGGCTGGCTGCTGAAATGCAGGGCGATGTGCTGTTCGGCGATGAGGCGTGTACCGATTCGTGCTCGTAAGTGTTCATCGAGGAAGCGTGTGATCTCGTCTTTCGTGATGTACTTTCTCGCCTCCAAGAAGCCCCGGGCAAGGATGGCAATGGTATTGTTGTGGGTCTGGACCAAGTCGGCCATGACCTCGGTGAACTTGATTTCGTCCGCCAGACTCTCGATCTTTCGTTCGGCGAACGGAAGGAGTGTCGACAGAGAGTGCACGTAGTTGCTGTGGATCTTGCTGACGTTCGGGTTGGCGACGACGATGTAGGGCAGAGCGCGCAGGCTCTGTATGCGGTGTGCCAGTCGCGAGGGCAGGATGCCAAGAGTGAAGTTGGCGCTGTTGAGCAATGCGTGCTCTGACAGAGGTGGTCTGCCATGCTTGCACAGATCTGCCAAGGTCAGAGGGTACAGAGGCTTTGCTGCGTATCTGGCAATGTCGGCATCCGTCACCGTCTTGGTTTGGAGGTGTCGCGTGCCTGCTCGTGTGAGCGTCAAGGATGGGGTAAGAATGCCATTGTGCCGTGCTACAGCTTTCAGGCTGAGCATAGTCGGCACTAGATCGGGGTTTCACCGTGTTATCATGGAGCGGAGGGTAATTCGGGGGGAGATGTTGCGGATGAACGAGTCAGGTTCCAATGCTGTGACCCTGATCTGGTCTTTGTCGTTGTCGCACGAGCGCTGTCATACATAGCGTGGGACCAGGCGATCTCCGCTGGGATGGGTTTTCATGCTTTTCATGCTTTTCATGCTTTTCATGCCTGTTTCTTGCAGTCAGACTGTCGCGCTGTGCATCACGGGCATCAATCCACGTGAGAGGCACAGTCGGACGACTGCTCTGTATCACGGCTAGAATCACTCCGACCATCAACAAGCACGCATTGCTGGCCAAACGTGACGAGAAGTGATTACCTATCGGCAGCGATAGCAATCACGAAATGACACGAAATGAAGCCAATGGATCAGACTCGCTGGATATGATATGCATGCCCACACAGCCGAGTCAATTTACGCGACACGTTCGCGATTCCTCCTCAGTGGGGGTTCGCGAACGCCGTCGATGGGCGTGAAAGGCGATGCTTCTCTGTCAAGCGCTCCGAGATGACACTACACCTGTCGATGTCAACACGCCTGCAGAACTCTCTCGTGTCATCTCGAGAAATCTGAATGCTGCCATACCCATATCGTTCTGTTGCCTGTCTCGAACATTGTTGAGCACTCGGACGCGTCTTGCTGCACGTCTACTTATCCCGAGGCCGCGCAGGCCTACAGTAGCACTCGACCAGCCGCCGACCATCAGCAATCGTCGCGTCACGAGCACGATTGACTGCACTCTGCACGAGCGAATGAGCCGCATATCCTACCGCCCGCCATGGAGACAATGACTGCCTCCACCTACATCAACACACCTCTTACCCAGACGACGTCGCATATGCGCACGCCTCAGCCCCATCGATCATCATCGCAGCCGACGCGACAAGGCGACCCGCAGCAACCGTTGTCCGCGCCGGCATCGCAAGAGTCCATGTTGAGCGTCCAGAGTGCCACCAGCAGTGTCATGCCCCGACTGCAGGCCAGCGACAGCAATCTGTCGCAGCTCACGAGCTACACCGACAACACCTCGCCGTCGTCGTCGGTCGACTTCTCCACCGCCGCGCGACAGGCACCACATACGTCACAGAAGGCCGCCATACAGCGACAGCGAACACCCGAGAACCCACTACATTCGGCACATTTGAACGGACAGAACGCATTGACAAGTCCCATGAGCCTGACATCGCCTGCCTTCACCAATGGTGCGAAGCGAACCGCAAGCGGACACGTCAAGAACGCGCCCAGTCTTCCCAACACGCCCTACACAACAACGTTCCCGGAACGCGGGTCGCGTCGCGAGTCAATCTCTTCGTCGGGCAGCAGGGCAGGAGAGTTAGCTGCAACATTGAAGACGCGTCTTGGCTATGCTATGGCCAAAGTGCAGAATGGATGGGAGCACAAGCAGCTGCATGAGGTCGAGCAATTGGCCGCTCACAAAGCACGAACCAACCGCCACAGCATGTCCCACATCGATCAACGGCCTGGCACCAGTGGACTCAGCAATGGCACGTCTCGCCTCACTGTGCACGACAACTACCATAACCGGGATGGCCTCGACGTAGCCGGAGCGCCCCCGAGCAAGCGCCATTCTGGGCATTATTCGGCTATTCTGCAACAAGCACAGCAATACACGCCTTCATCAGGTCCTGCGCCACGATTGCAACCAGCACCTGACCTTCGGCCAACTTCAAGCTCAAGGCAATATCCACTACAGGCAACGAGCAACTTCCAGCATCAAAACAGTGCAATGTCGCCACCTCGCACGCCTGTGAACGCTGCCGCTAGTCGACGGCCGCCAACCATTCGAACGGAGCTACAGACGGCTGAAGCTGAGCGGGATGCATTGCAGGCACTGTTCCAATTAGGATCGCCTCACACATCGCAGATGCCTCGAAGTGCAACAACAGCGTCTGGTCAAGCTTCGCCGCAGAAGATGGACCTCGACACGCCTCGGCGGGTGACGTTCGCTCGAAGCGAGAGCGACAGTAGCCGCGGCAGTGACACAGTGCAGTACAGCTCCGCCGGTGTGCTCGGAAGCCAATCATGAAACCAGGCCCAGGATATGTTACATGGTGCATTGTTACGACTGACTTGTCGGCATTGGTGCTCGGAACGATACCCAACTCTGCGAACATTGGCATTGTGTTCTTGAATCTTGCTGCCGTTTTCTAGCATGGTGTATGCGCTGACGAAGGGGGAAAGGAGGATGGAGTTGTGCGGCGAAGTGGGCTTGTGCATATGGATGGCGAGGGAGCCGCATTCTAACGACTGTGTATACGACCAATTCAACACTTGAAGCATTATTATCATACCACATGCAAGCAGGGGGCTGGTTTGACGATTGCTTTCAATGACGCTGACAAGATTTCAGTTCCGGTCAGCACACCAGCAATACCATGATCATGTCGCCCTTGCAAGAGAGGCAGAACGCCACACATCGCTCCTGCTCATTGTAACTCACAAGATATGCCGGGGCCGAGAATATAATTTGTGGCCGAACATCTGGTGGACCACTATCAGCCTCAAACATACAACGAGCCTTCCAGCGACCCATACCGCTTCATTCTTTGCCCTCCTCCGCCACCGCAATTTTCGCCTACGATGTGGCTGCTGGACGTGGAGACTTACAAGCTGGTGTACTTCCATGTGCCTCCACGAGAATGTGGTCAAGATGGAGAGATGACGAGGTCACACTATGCTATTCTTTCGCATACTTGGGGTCAAGATGAGGTCACATACGCTGATATGCAGGATTCTGCGCTCTTTGGGCGCGCTTGGCTGAAGAAGGGATCCGCGAAGACCGAGCTGGCTGGCTGCCATACGCCTCGATTGATAGTTACCGTATCAACAAAGACAGTAGTGTTGGACTGGTGTCGATACATTGCTCGTATCAGCATTCATCGATCTGCTACGCCTTTCTAGAGGACTTCCTCAACACCTGAGGCGCTACGCTGTCATTGCAACCAGGCAAAAACGTTGCCGACTCGCCGAAACGAGCAGAGTGGGAATCGCAGCAATGTACGTCGAGTGTGTGATGAGTTGTCCTCTGAAGATCCGGATCGGAATGGCGATGCCCTTCGTGCAAAGTCCACTTTCCACAGCCAAGTGCTGGTGAAGTGGAAATGCCGCATAATACGAATGTCATGCAATGGAGGAATGGAGAGCATGGAGACATTGCGACTGGATATATTACATCGCACGACAACGACCAACATCCATGGCTGTCGATCGCGTACAAAGTCGGGCAGACATTGCATGGCGACACGTACAGACGGCCTTACATTCTGAAACTAGAGCACAAGCTCAAGCGACCTCAACGCCTCAGAGGGTTGGTCTCGAGCGGATGGTGCGGGGTCAGGGCACCAATCTCTGGCGGTAAGAAAGCGGTACCTCAGGAGAGGCTGAAAACCTGGCTAGGCTTAGAGCTCGTTGGTATGCAAGCTACCGTTAGGGGAAATGTCGAGGTGAAAGATATTATGGGCATGTCTGTGTGCGTGGTGACGCTCAAATGGGACTCTGGTGCGAAAGCGGAGAAGCGGGCAGCGAGGGATTTGGGGACGAGGGAGGGTGAGGAAGATGGTTCGTTGCAGGTTTCAGATGGTATTTACAGGGAGAATCTCGGCATTGCAGACGTTGACGAAAGGGTCTCCGCCGGCGGAGCAGGACATCTGGAGATGTGGAAATCCGAGAATCTTGAGAGGCAATGGAAGGTCTCAACCTCTATTCCAATGTACAGCATTCATTGCGCATCGTTGTTGATGTAGGGAAGTTTACTTTTGCACACCCGGGACAGCAGCAAAACGACTCATCAAGCACAACTCTCGCTCTTGGCTGCTCACCCTTCAGCTTTGTCCCTTGAAAATGAACGCCGTCTCCTCAGCGCAGCTCTCCTTCCTACAAGACATTTCTTCTTCTTCTCCTTGGTCATATTACTGCGGATGCTGCAATCCTTCATGCATCACCACCAGCATACTCCCTCCAGAAACAGGTATTCTCCAGCCGCTTCTCGTCACAGCCTTCGGTGGTAGAGCGCGCAAGATCTGGCCGTCCGCCCATCTTGCTCCACAATAGCAGCCTCAAGGCCTTTTCGAATTTGTCATGCTCGGTGGAAACTTTAAACCCCGTGATATACAAATCGGACTCGACTTTGCGCACGGCGGAACCAATCTGGCCATTCACACTTCCACTGCTGGGTAGGAGGGCGACGTGCTGCAGGAATGTCTTGCGGATGTCAGTGGGCTCATTGTCACCATGCTGGTATCGCCAACCTCTCCAGTCCAGCACGGCTTGTGGTCCCTGGCGCCAGGGTGCATCAATCCAGAACTCCTGGTTTAACCAAAGTACGAAATGCTTCAGCTGTGGGCACTCGTGGACGAGGACTTTGAAGAGTCTTCTCCACGCAGCTGGTCGAGTCGATGGCCGGAGTCAGATATTCAGCTTTCGAAGCTGATGTTTTGGTGCTCTGTGATCGTGCAAGAAGGCGAGGAAGATCTCTGGGTCCGGGAATGAGAAACTCTGTTTGGAGTAAAGACAACGGGTAGCAATGATGTTGCATCGTTTATCTGAGTAGCAGGAGGCTTGCTGCTGCTTGTGAGACTTCCTTTGTGTAATGATCGGACGTCCATGTCGATCTTGTACGTGAAGCTCAAACGACCCAGTGAGGCAGGGAGCATAGTCTGCACAGCCAGTCTCGCCTTACAGCTTCGTTCGATGGCTATGCCATAATCGTCAGGATCTGTTGGAAAGACGAACCGTATGATACGATCGAGTGCTCTCTCCGGCATATCAATCAGACCAACAGAC
This sequence comes from Dothistroma pini CBS 116487, assembly GCA_002116355.1. Taxonomy (NCBI): domain Eukaryota; kingdom Fungi; phylum Ascomycota; class Dothideomycetes; order Mycosphaerellales; family Mycosphaerellaceae; genus Dothistroma; species Dothistroma pini. The sequence continues at coordinate 68,111 of MWSO01000348.1, forward strand.
GTCGTTGCCGCGGTCATCGAGATCTTGGAACGTGGGTTCTGGGGCCCTTGGGTAGTAACCACGGAGCGTGAACGGTGCACTCGAGATTTGGAGCTGGAGCCGATGGGCCTTGATAGCGCAATGGCACAGCCGTCCGTACAAGCGAAGGCGTCTGCGCCAACACAGGCATTCTCCACCTCTTGGTAACTCCAGATGTAGCCAGGCAGCGTGGTGTCTTTGACTCGGACATTGGTGAGGTCGAGGTCGTAGAATGTGAAGCCAGTAAGCTCCAGACTATCAACAGTGACATCCTTGAGGCGGCATTTCTCGAAGGTGACGTCCGCCAGCCGGCAGTTCTTGATCACGACATTTTGCATGTCGCAGTCTTTCATCCGGACGCCATCGAGGACAGACTTGCTGGATAAGATGTCGTTCCGTGGGATGAATCTATTGGCATGTGTCAATATCGAAGTCGAGAGCATGATAGACGGTGCGACATACCTTCGAGTATGTGAGTCACCAGTGAGTTTGTCCTCACACTGCTCGCACAGCCCGAACACAGTCGTGAGTGCCTTCAACTTCGCTACTGCTTGCGCCATGGTCGCATGGCGATGAGCTAGTTTGATGCGCGGTTTTTGTATTGCAGTGCGCGTCATCTCTTTCGCTACACGCTGGCGACAAACTTGCAGATGATCCTGGTAGCGGGCCGCTTCAGTAAAGTTCAATTGTGCTGGAATCGCGCAATGGACGCTGCTTGCGGTGCGATCGCTTGAGTACTAACAGATGAGGATGCACCGCCCAGAACCATCATATGCGTGCTGTATTCCAGACATTGTCAGATAAGAGCCTTCAGCTGCTGACAACAACTTTCACATGTTCTCTCGGCGTCCCTTCCCTGCAGGCAGATCTTCGGCTGCCATCTTCCCACCTTTATAAACAACACCAATCTCCCCCTCACTATCTAACGGGGTCTTGGTCCAACGGTAGGGCACTTCAATCGAAACGACCTTCGGGTCATACGTAGTGAGATCAAATGCTTGCATCTTTCAATCTACAAGCACTTAACCTCCGGGTGTCGTGACCTCCCGGTCTAGGGATGGGCAGTTCAACCCTGGCTGCGTTCTTAGGATTCTCTTCGGGGTATCTGAGTAATCTGGATTGTTCGCTGAGCCGCGCCCTTGCCTTCAGGATCGGGTTTCATTTCCCCCTGTTGGTAGTGCTGGAGAACGTGAAGACTCTTGCTTGCAAGAGAGATCGAGGGGATATGAGTTCGACTCTCATCTGCTCCACCCAGTCCTCTTTTTTGGTGAATCTTGATGCGGTGTTTTAATTAAGTCTTCTGCCCGGCTGTGAATATTCACGCCAAGAGTCGTGTAACAAAAGAATACATCCACACCTCGATACCATGTCCTAGAACATCGCACGCGAAAGCAATCTGTAGGCTTATTCTATGCCGATATTTGGACCATCTTATGCCGACTTGATTAGTGGCGCACGCGCGTCATCCAGATCGCTAACCTGAGGGCACTGGTTATGCGTATCCCTCAGCGGGAGTCATGTTCTGCCAGCGCAGCTGGACTAATAGGTCTATTCCAAAGCTTCCTCGAACATATCACTTTCCGCGTCCTCTGCCTCTCCCCCTTCCGCGACCTGCTCCCTTCCCTCGCGTCGGTTTTGTTGATCGACCTCGTCTAGGACCTGGTGTACTCGCCTGGCTCTCGCCCTCATCTGGACTTTCTTCATCCTCCTCTTCCTCATCCTCGGCCTCCTCCTCAGCACTCTTCTCTGCGTCCTCCTCATTCTCCTCATCTTGATCCTTGACAGACTCCGTCATCCGACTCGATCGCCTAGGCTGCGCAGGAGCGGTTCCACCTCGTGCTTTCCCCTTCTTCCCACGCTTCGATTGGGGCGTCGTTGCAGCTTCTGAGGGCTCGATGCTGAAGCTCGGCGTGAATCGTACGGGCGGCTCCTCTGCCATGTTGACTTCTGGTATCTCCATTTCACTGTCTTCGTTCTCTTCTGCGAATCGTGCCTTCCACATCATGTTCTCGAAGTCATGGTCGGGAGGCAGAGCGAAGTCTTCTGATTCGATCTTGTTGGCTGCCAAGCTGTAGATGTCTGCATCGTCATCCGACTCTTTCACGTCGACTTTCTCCTCTTGCTCAGGCGATGTTGTCAGCGGCGAGAGCTGTCTTGCATCTTCGCGCGCATCGAGTGCTGGTAGATCATAGAGAGTGTTGAGCTTCGCCCATATTCCGGCGGGTTTGGTATGTTGGCTTCGCGAGTGGATGTAGTTACTCTCGAGCAGCCATGAATGCAATGCCATCAGACGGAAGTGTTTGTGTATGCCTTCAGTCTGGTCAGTGTTCAGCGACCGGGTTACCGTCAATGCCACCAAATCGTACCTGTTGGCTTCCATCGCATCAGACCCTTGAACAGCCCAATCTCCTCATCGTCGGTCCACGCATCATGGAGCACAGCTTCATCGCCCTTTCCAGGCGATCCCACACTGGGCGTAGGTGTCTTCTGCGGTGGTTCGGGATCTGGCGATGTTGCTTGCGACACTCGCGCTTTCTTCCGCGGAGGCATATCTGTGTCTGGCAATAGCTGGTGGTCGGCGCCAGTATTGCAGGCGTTGGCGTCGGATCTGGCTTTCAGACGGGCGAGCCACTTGCGATCTTTCTCAAATGGGATCTTTCTGCTGCTCACCATGTAAACTGTGTCTCGTACAAGTAGTACAGTATGCAGTGTCACATGCAATCCCGACCGGCAAAAGCTCGCCAGGAAGGAGCTTCACGCGTCGAGACCGTGCCACGAGACGATCGTCGTCACGGCCAAGCGTGAAAAAGTGGGGTGCTCAAACAGGTTTCTGATGAGCGATACACCTCCTCCTATGATATTATACCCTCTCTAGAACACTAATTGGGACCGTCAATCGCAATAAGAAGTCGACCGGCAACTCCAATCGTCCTGGTGCAGCTGGGCAAAGCTCACGCGAGGATGGTCAACGTGATCAGCAGGTACGCGAACCGAAGCGAGCACAGCCAACGCAGTGAGATCTGCTAGAGTGTACCTTACTGATCGCGACTTAGAATCTTCAACTTCGATGACAACGACCGTCGCGGCCTCCACGACGAGCTCGCCCACCTGCTGCCCCGTCATCGTGAGGACAACATAGTCTCTGCCATTCCCGCGAAAGACGTGACCCTCACAGCACTGCGAATCAAGTACCAGCTCGAACAAGTCATTCCATGCGAACTGCCCGAAGACCGCATTACAGCACCACACAGCGATGTCATTACACCCGCCGTCATCAAGACGACCAAATCGGCTGGCAAGGTCTCAGGCTCGAGCGAAGACCATGGCGCGTGTGTCATCTACTGCCTACTCATTGTCAAGGCTTGGTTTAGGAAGCAGTCGCTGCTAGAGCTATGGGACGCCGAGCTGCACGAGCTACGTGCCACCGCCTGCGAAGTCTTGGCTAAGCACATCATCGAGGACGAGGAGGACTTGAACTACCTCATGCAGGATGTTCTACTCAAGCGATACAGCATAGTCGTCGACGGCGAAGACACTAAGCCTGCCAATGCCATTGAGAAGGCTGTGGACTTGCACGCCGTGAGGGTGATAGGAAGCTCTGGATACCAGAAGTGCATCAGCTATTTATGGCGAGGGTGGCTCGTCCAAGACGATGAGGACCCAAGCCGCTTCGTCGACTACAAGCTCAAGACATCTACACGATACTGGGACCACTTCGAACCAGACCGGATGCGCGTGCCGCAGTACCAGAACGCCCTGCAAATACTTCTTAGCCTGATCTTTCTCGGTTTCTATACTGGCGCCATCAATACCATTAACCCTGGCGGCGAGTTGGACGTCGTGGAGGGACTGCTCTACGTCTTCACCCTCGGCTTCATCTGCGACGAAGCCACCAAGTTCTTCAAGATTGGTCGTTATTACTTTGGCTTCTGGAACATCTTCAATTCGACCTTGTACTCCCTACTGGCTGTATCTTTTGTCCTCCGCGTCATCGCGTTGGCTCACCCATGGCAGTCAGATATCCGCTTCCACTACAATACCTTGAGCTACAACTTCCTTGCCTTCAGCGCTCCGATGTTCTGGATGCGTCTTCTGCTGTATCTCGACGGCTTCCGATTCTTTGGTGCCATGCTTGTGGTGTTGAAGGTCATGATGAAGGAGTCCATCATATTTTTCGCGCTGTTAATTGTGGTTCTCATCGGCTTCTTCCAAGGATTCATCGGCATGGACCAAGTCGACGAGAACGTAGATGCGACCCAATTCATCACCAAAGCCATGCTCAATGCAATCTTGGGCAGTCCAGAATTCGACAATTGGGACAACTTTCAGCCGCCGTTCGGATCGATCTTGTACTACATCTACAACTTCGTTATTATCGTCATCTTACTGAACGTGCTGATTGCGCTCTACAACTCGGCGTACGAGGACATCTATGAGAATGCCATCGACGAGTACCTGGCGCTCTTCGCCCAAAAGACGCTCCAATTCGTCCGAGCACCCGACGAGAACGTCTTCATCGCGCCTTTCAACCTCATCGAGATCTTCGGATTGATCATACCGTTCGAGTGGTGGCTCCCACGACATCGGTACGAACAGCTCAACGACGTCGTCATGGGCGTGATTTATAGCCCATTGCTGTGTATCACAGCACTTCTCGAAACGCGAACCGCTCGCCAAGTCAGGTTCAATCGTTCACGAAATGAAACGGACGATGATACGGTCGAAGAGTGGGAACAGCTTGAGGGCGAGCTTGATGTCGAGGGCAGTGGGTGGAGCAAGAGAGTGGAGGAGACGAGTCCGAATGTGGTCATCGACGCTACGTTGCTCGAAGTGAGAGAGCTGAGGGAGCAGATGAAGGAGTTGAAAGAGATGCTGAGAGAACTTACGCCAGGGCCCGAGCAAAGTCAGAGCAGGATAGGTGACAGCACTTATGGCGAGGCGGACGGTGGAAACTAACGAGACGCGGCAGACATGATGTAAATTGTGATTTTCATGCTTGTAAAGTTCAAGGGTGGCGTTGGCATGGTGTTACCTGCTGTGCCTGAAAATGATACGACATCTCTCTGTGGCCTCTTTTAAGGCATACTCATGATCAACGTACAGCTCGCAGCCATCAATGCTTGGCCCGGCCGCCAATCCGCTTCAACAAGAACACCGATAACACCAGCGTCAAAGCACCCGAAGTGATCACCAACACATAACTCTTCCCCAAGCTATGCACAATCGCTTTCACCACTTCCTCCCGCGTTTCTTGTTTCAAGCGCTGCAAGTAATCCTTACCGACCCCGGAGACAATGCTCAAAGCTGGAGCATCTGGTGGCAAGATCGTTGCGAGCTTGTCCTTGGCGGTGTTGAGGAAGACCGCGTTAGCAATGCTCAGCGTGATGGCTGGCGCTGCCAGCTGTGCCCAAGTGATGAGGCCGACAGCTGCTGGAATAAGGGCGGCGTCGACGCATTCTTGGCAAGCGTTGAAGGGCATCTGGATGTATGCGCCAGTGCCGGAGCCGATGAGAATGGTGTAGCTGTAGATCTTGGCGGTGGAGGTCGTTGGAGAGACGGTGTACATGAGAGCACCGCCGATGAGCACTAGGGCACCACCGTAGAAAAACCAGGGAAGCCACCTGCCGGTCTTGCTGACGACGGTACCGCAGACCATGACGGTTGAAACCATGAAGCAGATGAACGGTAAAAGATGGACTCCGGCCAGGAGTGCTGATTCGTTGCGGACGTACTGGAAGCTGCAAGATCCATCAGCGTTCAGATCGCACACAAGAAAACTCCGCCTGACTTACAACAATGGTATGAAGTAACACGGCAAAAAACATGCGGTAGCCGAGCACGTCTCATTGAAGAAGACGATCAGCACACTCGGCTTCTTCATCATGGCCACCGGGAAAACGACCTGTCGGGCAAATAGTCCCCTGGCCTGTTGAACCGAGAACAAGATGAACAGCACTCCACCAACGACCCAGAGGGCGATCATGGATCCTGAGTCCCATGGAAATGTCAAGCCGCCGAAGCAGATCGCCAAGATGACACATGTGGTTGAGCCTGCTAGCAGCACCAGTCCTACGTAGTCGATGTCGGCCAGGCGGTCACGCCATGAAGCGCCGGGTCGTGCATCTTTGGATGGTACCAAGAGTAGGTAGACCGGAGCGAAGAGAGCGCCGACGCAGAGATTGATGTAAAATCCTGGCCATGTCAACACACTACACCTTCCATCTCAGGGAGATCGGACTATACTCACCCCACCGCCACGTCGCCGAGCTCTCAGCAAAAGCACCACCAATAATCGGTCCCGACACCGTTCCAATTCCTGTCTCTCATCATCAGCAACCACGTTGCCATCCGACCACAATACTCCAACTCACCCCAAGTAATCCCCGGAAACCCCATATACAACGCCCGTTCCTTCTCACTCGTCGTCATGCTCAACAGCGTCAAAACTCCCACATACATCCCGCTCCCGCCGACACCGCAAATGCACCTCCCGGCGATTAAGGCGTCGATATTTGGCGCTGCGCCGCATAGGGCGCTGCCGGCTTCGAAGATGATGATGCAGGTTATGAAGACGTGTTTTGCGTTTAGTTGGCTGTACAATTGTCCCCTGAGCATCACATCAGCACCAAAGCCCCAATGGAAGTGCATTCAACGGCCAGTCTCACCATGATAAGACTGTTGCGGCAGCTCCGAGGAAGAAAGCAGTGGAGTTGTAGGCGAGTTTGTCGATGCTATGGAATTCGCGGACGAAGGTTACCTGCATGTCTGCGGTGATTGTGCCGTCGAGGCCCCAAAGGAATGTCACGGAGATGAGGGAGATGACGACGAGGATCCATTTGATGCCGTGGACATCTCGTGGTGGTGGTGGTGTTGAGGAGTTGTCGTGGAAGACGAAGTCTTGGCGGGTAGAGTCTTGATGGGCGATGTGCCCGAGTTTGTGGGCTTCATTATGCCTGTCGTGGTTGGTTTTGCCGGTGGCGTGGTGTGAGAGCTCTTGGTGTCCTTTTTCAACCACCATAATGACGGTGATATACTGGGCGTGCGAAGGACAAGACAGGGCAGGGTATTTCACTCGATTCTGGGTAGAGAGAAGCCGCACGACTGCTGACGCTGCTCACTACTGGCCTCGGGTCAAGCAGCAGAACGCGACCCTACAAATCTCAGGTTCGATACATGCACCGCTGGCAGAAACTATGACGAAACTATTCACCTTCATGTCTGAGGCAAAAGCAACATCGTGCGATGCCACCGATCCAGCTCGTACGCTTGTACCGATGGCATGGAATCATGACGAAGCTACCTACATACACGTCGAATAACAACAGGAGATCGTAGGTTGTCTCTGACTGCTCTTACCGATGACAGGCCGAGTGTGTCACCTCTGACTGGCCGAGAAATGCGGGATACCTCAACATGACTTGCGCTTGAGCAACGCAAGTCTCGGCTACAGAGACTTTCCATGCAGGCAACGCCAATCGACATGGCTCGAGCACGGCTTCCGTCGACGCTCTTGAGATGGCACACCTTGCGTTCGAGCTTGCAACGCTTTGCTCAATCAGTATTGTCACAGCGGCGGAGCCTCGTCATGTCGGCAAGGCGGACCGACACAGCTTGACTCCAGGTCTTACGGCACGCAGTGCGTTCGAGTCTGCTGTCCGTCAGCACACTGACGACGTAGATCAACAATCCCTTGTAAAGGCATCCTGACAGATCTCGTGGTCAAACGAAAAGTGATCGATCTAGGCAATAGCATGTAGACTTCACTTTGTATGTGCAGCTGCTTCAGAGCCTCGTTCAGGCAATGCAAGGGCACGGCTGCTAGCTGGAACTGACAAATCGGAAGGGAGGCTGAGTCTGAGTTAGCAATGGCTACGTGGCGGTTGCGTGGCGGCAAACGTTCAAAAGCCTTGACCTTGGTTGCTGCTGAGACAAGGATGGCCTTGCGGATGGCGTTGAACTTCACCTGGACACTCCACTGCCTAGTCGCTGGGGGCAGATTTCCATGGAGTGCCCTCAGTCATGTGTTTGATCTCCGCAGGGCTGCAGGGCAGTGTGAAGGATACTACGGCTCCGACATGTCTTGAGACCAGATTCGAGGTCCCTGTCCTCGTGTCGTTTTGAACAACACTATCCGCTCCGCGCGTGTTCCGCAGATGCAGAGCAGGCTGTCAGTTCCGAAGTAGTACGACTCGCACTCTCGCATGTAGCTTACTAGGACATGCGGGTCATGACATCGCAAGCTCTTCACCAAATCACTGTGGGGAATGGTTCCAGGGATCGCTTCACTTGTCAAGTCTTACTACAATTCACGATGCTACAATGTACTAACATGCTGGTTTGTACACTTCCTGAACATATCGTCTGCCCAGCGCTGCCTGAATATCGCAGCCCACCAAGGCGCTGAGACTGGCTGCAAAGCCTTCTGCTGCTGCTGCACCAGCGCACACGTAGACTGACGCTTGCTCTCCCTTCAACTTTGCTTCTATGCGGTCACGCACAGCAGGCTCAAAGATGCGATCTTGTGCCCTGATCTTGTCTGGGTTGCTTGGAGTCAACAGCAAGATGTCCACAATTCCAGTGGCAAGAGGTTCTTTGATAGCATTAGCTATGACAGAGGAATCTTGCTGTCGGAAGCCAAGGATCAACGTGATGGGAGCAACAGCCTGTTCTACAACAGCTGGATCCGAGCTTTTCGATTTTTGTTGCATCAGGCGATGCAGTAGAAGTGATCGTATAGGTGCTAGACCGCTCCCAGTGGCGAAGCAGATTGTTGGTGTTGAGAAGTCCTGTAATAAATCTTCCACGTCTGTCTCGATGTATTTGATCCTCAGTACATTGCCAGGAGACGCTCCTTTGAAGAAGTTGCTCATTCGACCTCCTGGACGTGACTTGATGAGTAGTTCGAGACTGTTGGCTCCTGAATCTTCTACGGGCCCGGGGCAGGACGCAACCGAAAACATGCGCGGTGCCGTGAGAGGCATAGCATTGAATATGTCGTTCAGAAGCACTTCACGACTGCATGACCGGGTCAGCAGTGGTAGAGCATCTCGAAGGGGCAGCTTTGCAAGTGTATTCGACTTTGCGGCGCTCAAGCGGGTCGTTGATGCCCATGGGAGGTCCCTGAACGGCTGATCAAAGTCAACGAAGTCCTTTAAAAATTCTCGTGCTGTGATGCCGCCTTCACTGTCGATCGTCTCGTTGCCTTTCAGCCCGAGGTACCGTAAAGCCTTCTTGACTGACTTGAAATCGTTGAGTGGAATCATGGCCACGTGCGATAGAGCTTGATATTCCATTGCTCCTACGTCCAGGATGACGTGTCGGATGCCGCTTGGGTGACGAAGGCCGCCAGATAAGAGCTTGACCCGGCGGAAGTCACTCATAGAATCTCTCTGCTTGTACGAGGCAGGATCTGCTACCTCCACATCGGACTCATTGGTGGCAAGCGAGAGGTTTGACAGAATCCTCCTCACCCACATGTCAAATCGGTTCCAGGGCGGATTTTCTTTGGCGGTATCACCGTTGAAGAGGCCATCACTCAACGGGTGCGCCCCAAAGTCTAAGAGGTTTTTCTCTACGGCTTTGGCGCAGGCGTTGTAGGTGGCGTGGTATGAGCTATTGCCGTTACCGAATATGAAAAATCGGAAGGGCATCTTCTTGGCTGTGGCCTTCAGATTGTGTTCAAATTTGTCCCCGTTGGGCGGGATATCGCCATGGCCGGCTGTACTAGCCACGATGAAAACAAAGTCGTTTGCATCAGCTTTGTGAGGTGCGAAGTCGTTCAATGACTGTATTACTTTGACACTGGATGTGTTTCTCGCACCGGTGCTGACTGCATCTGATAGACGCCGCTGCAATTCTTGAGCTAGCTTCCGCGAGGTGGAGGCTGCAGTGCAGTAGAGAATGTGTATTGCGGATGTGGCTTCATCGTCCCTCGAGTCAGTGGATGCGTCTTTCGTACAGATAACTGGGCATGCCGTGAGCTGCACCGATGGCTCCTGAATACTGTGCGCCTCTCCGACTTGCTTCCTAGTGAGTTCTCGCTTCCACGCCTTGACAGGATCTTGACGATTGCGACATATCAGGGGCATCGGTTGATAGTTGGGGCTACCTCCGCGATGCCAGACGGGTACAATGGATCCCTGAGGAGGAGCCAGCCAGTATGGATTCGCAGCGAGTCGGAAGCCCTTGTCGCGAAAGTGCTCATCGTCGAAGGTAATGTACATGCTAGAGGCAGACAGCGTGTCAGACATCTTGACGCCCGCTGCTGTGAATGAGTGGAAGACAGCATAGTTGAGTTCAGCCTGCGCCGTTGACAAGAGCGCTAATCGTTCGTGCTCTGGCGCTCTTTCGAGATCCTGTTCCGAGTTCGACCAGCCAAGAGAAGTGATCACTTGCGGTAAGACATTGTATCTTGACTGATCTGCCAGATCCCGCACGCCGATCTCAGCGTCCATGAACCAGCCGATGAAAGGGGCTGCTGTATACTGGACTCCGCCAATTTCGAAGCCAAGTCGACTCAAGGCAGGCGCAGGAACCCAACGTAGCCCAAGTCTCTCAAACTGCAGCCTGTATCTTGGATGAGTGATGTGTACCAGTGGGAACAGTCCTTCGGGGATGTCGGTTATGACAGGATCATCATGTTCAGCCATAGTCACAATAGGCAGTAGATCCCACCGCGTGCGCAACCGCGGCGGAGTCCAGCCAAGAGCGATTATTTCTGCCGTCAATTCTGCGTTGGCCGGATCCCCCAAGATTGACCCGTCGTTGTTTTGGTAGCCTGCGAAGGACAGTATCTGCGAATTCCAGACAAGTGGTCCACGTTCGCCACGCTTTCGTGCTGGAAAGACAAAGACTGTTGGGGTGATATTGCCACCACCGAATGCTTTGCCCAGATGTTCAACGAGGCTGCTGCCCATCTTCTTGGATTCTTGTATGTATCGTAGATCACATACTTGCAGGGTCTTGTATTCGCTCCTCATGATGCATCTTTGTGAATGCTTCCAAGCAAGTCGAACGCCATGTTCAAGCTCCGCTAGAGTTGGATCCCATTGACCGCCCAGGCGTGCCCCAACATTGGCGCTATCAGAGTCGGAGCCATCTACCTCAGTGCGGCCGCAACAATTCTCATCGATTTCATTGAAGATCTGCGTCATTCGATATCGCAAAAACTTGTCCGAAACGATGATACCATCGTTGCGCAGCTGGCGCAAGAAATCTGCAGCTTGCTCTAGTACTGCTGTTATAGGCTGGTCTTTTCCGACTCGTGGCTCGTTCGTCTTCATCATTCGGCCTGCCTGGCAAAATTGCGGTGTACACCCCGTAGCTTGTAGCAGTGGATAGGAGTTCCTGATGCATGCAAACTCGGCTTCGGCTGAGGCTGCATGCGTTGCACGGGTTGAAGCATGATGCGTCTCCTGTGCAGTAGTTCTGCTATCTTTTGGTCGAGCCAACTGGGGGCGTGGACTCGTGCTCACTGCATCGAATACATCGCTATTGATGCTGCTTTGATCGGTCTCATGTGGGCCATGTATGTGATTTGTTCTTCCGGGCGACGAGGCCAGGCTTGGGCGTGGTAACGATGAGGCCCTGTCGCTACCCGTACTTGACGTGTAACCGCTCATACTCCTGACAGCAGATGTCTGTAGGAGTTCTGTGTGTCTTGTTGTCTCCAGAGTCAGCGGAAAGCAATATCGGTGGCCCTGTCTACCTCCGTAGTGTGACGCCTCAGGCATTACATGAGCCCGGGCGATCGTCATTGCCGCAGAGTTATTGATGGCAGAGCAAGAGGGCATGCATCGATCTCGATGGACCTTCCTCCCAGTTGTCATGGTCCCAGAGCTTCATGACGTCCCATTGCCAGCATGTCCCTGAGTAATTTGTCGAAGCAACTGCAAGGTCTCCTTGTCGAGATTTGTGGTCGATTTTAGGCTTTCTGAAGCAGCCAAGCAAGACGCATCGATCCGGGTACTTCTGCACAAAAAGCGATAGGTGTAACAATTCAGGTGACTCTACTACTCTCACTGCGTGAGAAAGATGTCCTAAGATGTCTTCAGCTCGTTAAAACGACGCAGCGTTAACATTTGAAGTAAACACCCGCTACACACAGTGTATTGAGGTGACGTGCAGTTGCACCGCATATGCTTTGGCGTGTACTACATCTTTTGCATCCCTCGTGTCGATGCTGCATAGCGCTGTTCGATGGCACCTGCAGCCCTTGCTGGCCAAGACTTTGTCGTGTCTCATATCAAGTTTCAGAACTCTGGTTGAGACCTGTCGAGTAGGATAGTCGAACGCGGCGCCAGATAGAGAGCTACTGCGAGGATGTCATGCTCAGCTTTCATCCTCGTGTAGCGAGATGGCAGCAATACATTCAGGAACGTGCTGGTCATAGTATCGACTTCCCTGGCGCTTACTGATCTGCAGTCAAATCGTATAATGTATAACGAGGTCATGCACTGCCTGTTTCGGTCATCGTGAGATAGCTCTGACGGAGGCATGGCTCTTCATACCTCCCGATGTGGCCAATGATCGGCTCTATAACAACTGAGTCGCAGTGTTATGCAACGACATTCCTTCGTGTTTGAGATGATGTCAGGTTTCGTGGCAAGGCAAGTCCAGCCTCGTGGCCCGCGGATGTTGTAAAGTAGGATGTGATCTCAGAGACAAGGAGTAGACGGCACGAAAGAGCATCTGGCAAGGAGGGCGGTCACCGCGATGGATGAGGTCGATGTGATGCTCGTGAGTGATAAAGACGTGAAGTCCAAATTCCCTCCTGTTTAGCGCGCTAATCATTGGCACTAATCCTGTTCAGGCACGAGGTCACATTTCCTCACGTCTATACAGGCAGGCAGGCAGACAAGACGGGACACCTGGAGTGCAGCATTGAGATGGGTTGCATTGGTGATGCAGGTTCGTTGTGGAATTCATTCTGTTGTTATCTTGTCTACATAAGCGGTCACCCTCGTCGTCTCTCAGTCGACTTTGCATACTCAATCCAACGGTCCATACCTCAGCGGTGGCACGAAGTCAGCATGTGTCAAACTCTTGATGTCCTCCGGAAGAGGCGGCATAGCCTCAGCACCTTCCATCAGTACAACCTGCTGCCCTCCCGCAAAGTGAGCAATCTTGTGGCAATGCAACATGCTCAGCGCCGGCCACGCAATAGTGTATCGAACGACGGTCCAGGCGCCATTTTCTTTCCGCAGACGAGCACCGTCTCTGAAGGGTGGATCGATCATATTGAAGCTCTCAGGCACATCTTCCAACGCAGACGCAACATCTGGCCACCTGAAGAAGCCATCACCTTGGCCAATGATCCACGTCTTGTGGTTGTGTTTGTGGAACGGATGATCTCCAACGTGGGCGTTCTCGTAGATGATGTCCACAGTGGAGCCGTTGCGTAGACTACCGAAAGACGTTGGGCCCATCGAGTCTTTATTCCACAAGATTGGAGGCATTTGCTGTCTGAAACCTTGGTGTGCGGCACTGGCCAGAACCCAGGTGCTTGCATCTGTCTGGTTGACCACGAAGCGGAGAGTCTTGTCAGACTTTGCTGGTGGAGGTCTTGCTGGAAAAGGTGAGAGGTCCTTGAGCTCGTCCATCATGATGCCGTCTCCCACCATCTCGCCGATAAGGTCAGTGTGTGGCTTCGTGGTTGGCACTGGCATGACACCAGATTTTCGCACTTCATCGATTCCCGCATATCTCAGAATTGCAAACCCTTCGATGATTTGTTCTGGGACCAGGGACGCCGCTCGCACGGCGTACTCTCCTGGCTTTTGGTCTAACTTGACAAGGACACTGATTCTGTCGCCCATGTTGAGATTGATGGCCTATGAAGTCAGTTGTCATCACGAAGTGCAAAGGGATCTCAACTTACCTGCACTTTCTTGGGGTGCACAAAATCTCCATCGGCTGCTACAACCCACATGTCATGCTCATCGACCGATATGCGAAGCTCATGATGTGCACCCGGATGCACAAAATTAAAGAAGATGTACTTCTCCTCGCGCTCAGCTTGGAACACCTCAAAATCTGCGTCCGTTGGCTGGCACTCTCGTTGGTTCATGTATTGATCTTGCTCGTGTGTGTAGACTCCTTTGACCAATGGCGGAAGACATCCTAGGGAATCTCTGAGCTTCTCGGGGTCGTATTTGTCAAGCACCTCACGCTGCTGACAGATGGTGCGGCCTTTGCTGTTGAAGATGATGGAGGCAACGCAGGACGGCGTAATTCCGGCGTCCCGATACATGACAGTAAGTACCTCCATACCTTCATAATTCCAGTCGGACACCATGACGTGTCGAGGCTTTCGCTCTGCTGCCAGCATAGCAGCGATTTCGTCTTCGTCGTCCGACACCAGTCCGTAAGGCCGTGGTCTCCAAGCAGCTGGCCGGATCCATAGTGGGCCTCGCTGGCCATCTGCAAAAGCTGGTCCAAAGTGCCCATGATAGAAGTAGATACCGGTCTGGTTTCCAAGCGTCATTTCGTACGTGTACAAGTTGCGAGGCTCTATGGGCCATTGGGTCACACCCGGAACCTGTGAAGTTGTGTTCAGCTCGTGCTTCTAGCTGAATCGGAAATGTACTTACACCATCGTTCCAATATTTATCAAGCTGAAACACACCATGCCAGTGCATTGTCGCCTCGGTGAACATCTTGTTCTCGACATGCACCCGCAGCGTATCGCCTTCGTCGGCCTCAATGACTGGACCGGGCGATTTTCCATTGATCGTGAGCACAGCTCGTGGATTACCGTCCATGGCCGTCCATGTTGCTTGCAATGTCAAGTTGTACTCCCTCACATGTCCCGCTAAAGCAGTGACAGCGAGAAGACCAATCGTAGTCCAGAGCATGTTCGTGTTTGCTGATGGCTCTGAGGGAATTGGAATGAGTACGATACTGGTGCGAAGAACAAACGACGTGGGCTACAGTCATCTGTGGGTACTTCAGCCGTCAATGTGGCTTAGGAGCCCTGACTCTCGCGTACAGTATCATTCAACGATGTGCCAGACAAGGCACGCAAGCTGGGCCTGCGACTGACACCTGGCACATCTCAATCTCGTCTGGACGTTCCTTGGCTTCTGCTATAGTGTGAACAGCGCGTGCAGGGCTTGCATGGAGCTGCAAAGGCCTTTGACATACATCCCTACCTGTCGAGATCATTCCTCGATGAATACTTGCCAGAAGTCGTCTTGCTACACTTCGCTCGGTGAAACCGGAGACGGAGTCTAGGTGCGTCTAACACCTAGACAGCGTTGCTGACCACGAGCCAACCCTACCTGTAGCAATCGCGAAACGCAAGGCCGAAATCTTGCAACATGTAGGGCTTACCTCCGTACTTCCAGCAGCCATCGTATAAGCACGACAAGCTTTTCAAGTGGTTGTCGAGCACGCGGCTTTCCTCGCTCTCGAGAATCACTTCCTTGCATGGCACTGTCTCAAAATCTGAACGTTATGCGAGATTCATGTGGGTGCTGCAACACGTCCCGGGAGCCGACAGAAGTCTGAGCTTATCTGAACCACGTGAAGTGTCATCTGCGCGCATGCCCTGAAACCCATGCGAAGTGGGACGCAAGCTACATCCACCATCATCGACGATGAGTCTTTGCATGTTCCCAGCACCGAAGCATGGACACTGTAAGCCATCTAGCAGCAACAACGACCATTACGCTCTGCTCCAAACATTTGCCATCCGCAACTCTTCGCTTCTTACTGAGGAAGTATCGAGACCATGGATTGCAAAGTCGATATTCCAATCGTCGAGCGTCCTCGACCACAGACACAGAAGTGGACGGCGAAAGTGCTTACTATGCTGCTGAGTATCGTAGGATCACTGCTCCTCACGGACCTCGCCGCCCGATGGCTCAGCAACCGTGTAGGGCTTGACGATAGGCACTGGCTTCTCGATACCTCGTCACGGGACCAGAAAAACCGCCCTTATGACAGAGCACCTAGCGAAGTCGTGTACAACTTGACCCTGTCTCAGGCGTGGAGGAATCCAGATGGAGGTTACTGGCGACCACTGTTCGTTGGCAATTCGGAGTCCCCATTCCCCACGATCAACGCTTGGGAAGGCGATCTTGTTAGGATTAACATCCACAACGACCTCTTGCTCCCCACAAACCTCCATTGGTAAGTGTGTTCCCAAGTGGCTTGTGTCGAAATTATGCTCATTCCTTGACCAGGGTCGGCGTGAACCACCGCAGCGCAACCTGGAACGATGGCACTGCTGGAGTCACAACACGACCTATTCTTCCACGAGCGAACTTTACCGACGTGCTCAACACGACGGGTGACTGGGGTCTGAAATGGTACCTCGACCATGTCTCGACTCCCTCCGTCGACGGTAACTACGGCACAATCTGGATTCGTCCAAGTCCGGAACGCGAGCGCCCATATCATCTTGTGTCTAGCAGCAAGCTTGATCAACAAGATATGTTGGACGCAGAAGGCTCGCCCGCGCACATCACCATGTACAACCACCAGCATCGTGAAATGCCAGGACTTCTGGCACAGCTGCAAGTGGAAGGCTATGATCCTTACTGCTTTCAGAGCGTATTGATCAATGGCAAAGGTCGGGTTCACTGCAAACCAGCGGAAGTGACCAGCCTGGCTGGCAAGTCAATCGACTCGATAGGTTGTGTGCATCAAAAATCTGGCGCCATAGGGTATCCAGAATGCAAGCCATCCACCGCACCTTACGAAGTTATCGAGACAAAGAATCAACGCTGGATGCTGATGAACTTCGTCAACCCTGGTCTGGAACACCCGTGGCGTATTTCTATCGATGGCCACAAGATGTGGATCGTTGCAAACGATGGCGGCTTTGTGCAGCCTCAGGAGATCGACATTCTGACAGTGACCAACGCAGAGCGTGTCACAGTCATGGTCAAGCTCGATCGACCAGCCGCTGACTATGCCATCCGCTTCCACGCCCTGAGCGATTTGCAGACACTGCAAGGTTATGCCATCTTGCGGTACCCTCATCGCCGCACTGGCCTCCTCCTTGGTGATCCGATGCCACAGCCGAGCCAGTGTATGAGTATCATGGAGCTAGATGGGTCGCCACGTAAAGGTGCTGTGCTGGAGGACAAAGCTGCACTACATCCATTCCCAGCATTGCCGCCACCTGGGAAGGCAGATCTAACATTGAGATTCAGAGCCACTGGTGCTCCAGACCCCAATAATCATTTCATCACCAACTGCTCGCTGAATGGCACCTCGTGGCAGATATTTCGTGGATTGCTGGATCCGCTGTACCTCAATCCTGACAACAAGCTTCCCGGTCCGAATCCAATCGTCAAGCTTCCATTGGTAAGTATCTCCCAATGTTGAACTTTCAATCGTTTTATGACTGACGGTCGATCCAGGGCTCGGTCGTCGACATTGTTGTCGAAAACGACTTGCCTGTGGCGCTGCCAATGTATAAGCACAATAAGCCGACCTTCAATCTTGGTAGTGGCGACACCAAGTTTGAATGGCAGGATGTTGCTTCGGCGTCCAAGAAGCAGCCAAAGCTCTTCAACCTGAAGAACCCTCCTCAAGGGTACTTGCATGAACTTCCTGCCGGTGGCTGGCTGGCTTTGCGATGGAAAATCACCGAGCCAGCGGCAACAATGTTCCACGTCTTCCGCGTGAGATATTTCGTCCTTGGAATGTGAGTATCACCTCTCCAGTCATATTACCGGCCCACACAGCTGACTCCATTGCAGGCAGGTTGCTCTGATCGAAGGCAGCGATGCCATCTCCAAGGTAAAGGTCCCGGATTACGTGAAGAACCAGCCGCACGTGCACTTCGACCTGCCAAAGGACATGGGTATCTTCGACTAGCTGTAGAGTGAATATGATGAGGAAGTCGGACGGATTTGACGACTCTGATGTAGGCAATACAATGTTGTTGACGAAAATAGTAGAATGAAGTTGTCATCACCCACGCGACGTGAACAGCATCGTCCGTGCACACGCGACGACCAGGGTCATTTGGTTCCCCACTTCGGCTTTCGCATCTGCTCCTTCTTCCTCCCCAAACTGATCCTTGCGCCTTCATCCTTCCAGCAGTGACCTGTCAAATTGTCACGGCAAAGCAAGACGATAGTGGCTTGGGGGTACGAGCTCGTTGCCGATCTTGCGTCGTTCACGTTTTCCTGTGGCATGGTGTGAGAGACGTCGTGAATCAGTCCACAGGGAGTCGCCGCTAAAAAGGTAAGTGAATCCGCGATTTGGGATGTGAACCCCGGATGCAGCAACCATCGTAGAACAACAGCTTGAACGAGAATGTTGTTCCTTGAAATCCCACATAAGTCCAATGTTGCTTCGTGATCATTCTATAGTAAGGAACGGCCGTGCAGCTAAGTATATCATCAAAGCAGCTACGCCAAGTCATGTAATCACCATACTCAGCACTCGCATCAAAGGGTATCGTCGGAAGTGAAATGTAGTCCGCAAAGATGGGATCAGGCCGATGCCTTCTTGTCCTTCTTCCAGAACATGAGCTTGTTGAGCAAGTTGGGAAACGTCCCTTTCTTCTGGTCGGTCTTTGCTGCAGGCTTTGTGATCTTGCTGGCCTGAGTCTTGGCCTCCACCGTGGCGGGTTCGCTAGAAGCCACGCCACCTGCGAAGCACATCAGTCAGTAGTCTCGCATAGAAAGCTCTCGTGATGCAATATACCTGCTGGTTGAGCAGCCACTTCACCCACAGATGGCTGAGCGATGGAAGCGTCTATAGATCCCGGCCCACCTGGAGACAGTCAGCACACTTGAGGTCATCCGCTCCGTCAGCGTCAGTACTCTCGTACCTCCTTGTGCAACGGCATTGTCGGCCGATTTGATGTCAGCCATGTTGGTGATTTGGGCGGGGAAGGCGTCTTTGCTGCGACGAGTACGGTGCGTGATCGCAACGGCAGAATGTAAGTCGATTGATGAGGAACGAGGAGAACATGCTCACGCTTTCCGCCTTGTTCTTATCACCCAGGATGCTGAGAGGTGTGGCCATGTGATGGAAATTTATTGGATGAGCTTATGTCGGATGCATCTAGCCGTGGTTGTCACAAGGGCGCCGAAATATTGCGCGTTCCCTTGTGCGATGACACGAGATGCATATCATGTTGGACTCAGATTTCCTCATTCTGATGAAAATGATGCATGTCAATGATGGTCCATATACGAGATGGTATGTTGGTAAGGGAGAAAAGGTTCCGGGTCGGGGCTAATAAAAGTGGGCCCGGCGACCGAGATCAGACTTTTTGGGCTCGCCGTCAAAGAACCATCCATGGAGTCAGCTTCCTCGTGCTACAAGAATCTTTTGCTAAGTCTTCACCGGACTTTCAGTCAAACACAGAAGAGCGTTATACCGCACAATTGCCACCGCATGGCTTGGAAAAACACTCGAGGGTTGCCTCCGTAATCCTCCGAAGCGGTCATCTTGGACATCCGGATCTTCACATTGCTCACTGGAAGACTCACAGTCCAACTACATGCAGCGCCAGACAATACTCTTCATAGACGCCTACGACTCGTTCTCAAATTCGATCATAGCTTTGCTGCGAGCGGAGCTCCCCGTGGCTGTCGACTGCATTAGGATAGACGATCCGCGCTTCGTCCTCAACGACGAAGCGTTCTACAGCTTCCTTGATGGCTACGACGCTGTTGTGGCAGGTCCTGGACCTGGACATCCTGGAAACGCCAATGACATTGGGCTCGTTGGAAAGCTGTGGGATCTCCCGGACGAACATGTCGTACCTGTCTTGGGCATCTGCCTTGGATTCCAAAGCCTCTGCCTTGCATTTGGTGGCGACGTGAAAAAGCTGCTTGAGCCGAGACATGGCATCATGGCAATTGTCGAGCACTGCGGCGAAGACATCTTCTTGGGCACGGGAAAGATCATCGCTACTCAGTATCATTCTTTACATGTGCAGCTCGATGCGAGGCATGACAGTGGCCGAGAATCGCCCGAGCAAGATGCAATTCATGATCTCGAAGATCGGCTGTGGAAACCGTCTCAACAGTGTCCCGATCTTAGACCTTTGGCCTGGAACCTGTACAATGTCAAGAATGGGCCTATCTTGATGGCAGTACGGCACTGCAAAAAGCCTTTGTGGGGAGTGCAGTATCATCCGGAGTCTATTTGCACAAACTCAGAGGGACAGAAACTCATTCGCAATTGGTGGAACGAAGTGTCTCAATCGCAAAAGCTGCATCAGTCCAGGGAGCCGAGATCGATCGGTAAAGTGGCAGAAGCGCCGGATATCGTCAAAGAGATCAAACTTGCGTCCACAGAGAACGTGTCTGGGCGAAAAGTCGTATGGCGTACTACCAAAGGAGACTTACCGGATGTCGCGGCACTTGTCGAGTTATTGCGAGACATCGAAGACACTGGAGAACCTTTGCTACTGGAATCAGGTACACGCAACCGCCAACCTGTCAACCCAAAAACTGGCCACTCCAGCATAATCGGCATTCCGGCTGAGAAACCAACAATGATTCGCTACTCCACGAGTCGTGGTGTTCTAGATGTTGTCCGAGACGATAAGGTCCTGTTGACCAGGTCTGCCACAATCGAAAAGGTCTTCTCATACATCGACGAGTACATGCGAGAGCAGCGGGCAGTCGATGGACCAGCAGCTTCGGCATTTTGGGGCGGCCTGATCGGCTACATATCTTATGAAGCTGGCCTCGAGACGATTGGTGTGAAGGCAGCCAACGTCAAAGCTTCGCGTCCGGACATGTTGTTTGTCTTCATCGAGAGGAGCATTGTGATTGATCACACCGCCGGCGTTGCCTACGTCCAGTCAATCTGTGTAGACGACCTTGACTGGATACAGAAGACTCAATCACAGCTGCGACGTCTCGCCGCGGTTCAAACTCAGCCAAAGCATCTTCCCGGCGAGAAGGTCTCCGCCAGTCTGGCAACTGGACCTGTCGAAGACTTTTACTGCCAGCAAGTCGAGGATTGCCAAGCGGAGCTCAGAGCAGGCGAGTCTTACGAGCTGTGTCTCACCGACCAGTCGACTCTTCAAACTTTCGCAGATCCGTGGTCGATATACTGTAAACTTCGGCTCAAGAACCCAGCTCCCTTCAGCTCTTACCTCTGCATGTCATCACCCGACGCCGAAAATCTCCACATTGCCAGCACAAGCCCAGAACGCTTCCTGTCATGGTCTCGCGAAAGCGAATGCCAGTTCCGACCGATCAAGGGCACGGTCAAGAAAGGGCCCGGCGTGACGAGGAAGAAAGCAGAGGAGATTCTGGGCTCAGCGAAGGAAAGAGCAGAAAACCTAATGATCGTCGATCTGATCCGTCACGATCTAGCTGGCGTGATTGGTGATAATCAAGTTCGCGTGCCGAAGCTGATGTCGGTCGAGGAGTACGAAACTGTCTATCAGCTCGTGTCTGTGATCGAGGGTGATATTGGAATAAATGTTTCGGGTGCAGCTGTGCTTGCGGCTTCGCTGCCGCCGGGCTCGATGACTGGTGCGCCGAAGAAGCGGTCTTGTGAGCTTTTGCAGAAAATCGAACGCGGCCAGCCGAGGAGTTTGTATAGTGGTGTCATAGGCTACTTCGATGTTGGCGGTGCAGGTGACTTCTCGGTAGTGATCAGGACTGCATTCAAGTGGAGCGATGAGGCCGACTGGCGTGTCGGCGCAGGCGGCGCCATTACCGCTCTCAGCGAGCCTGAGGCAGAGTGGGAAGAGATGCTGACGAAGCGGGAGAGCGTGCTGAAATCACTCGCTGAATAGAATACATCAGCTTCTGAAGAGACATTCAACTGTGCACTTTCGTGATCACTTTCGTCCAGTCTTGCCCTTCGTGCGCCACGTTCAACATCAGGATGCACTCTGGCTGTTACCTCCAAGGCTGGAAGAGCGACAGAGGAAACGGCGAGATATCAACATCTTTTTCAGTGCAGCTGCTCCTCCGTATGCCTGTGCCATTGACCGTACTCTTCGACTCTTCTATCCTCGCCCAGATCCCGAGAATGTAAGTCCTGCTCTCGTCGAGCACAGGAACTTCCCGGTATTCGACCCTCTCGACGCCTGCCCGTCAAGTCACCCGCACAAGTTTTCCTTTCTGATCTGCATCGCATGACTGGCGCGGAGATCGAGGGCAAGCTGGGCCCGCTGCCTTTCGTTGTGGCCAGTCATACCGAGAACAGAGCTCCGACACGTACCAGAAACTCGGTCATAAATTCACAATACGATTAGAAGCTGATCTGGACCTGATTCGTTTCGCACGTCCAAGCGCAGCAACATAAACTCCTTGATTGCTCACTATATCGAGGATGCCGTAGACCCGATGTGATTTGTGCGTTCAGGTTCGACGGCAGGGAAGGAGCCGTGGGCAGACGGCGCCATACCATGCCGTTTCCTGAGCAGTCTCCTGTAGTCGCACTGGGGTTTTTGGGACGGCGTTTGATGGCTAGAGCTTGTTCGTGGCGTTGCACTGGTGGTCGGCTGAAGTTCTCATGTGAGGGACCTTAAGTGACCAGAAGATAGACCAGGTTTCTAGTGCTCAAGAAGTGGCCGGAGGTCGCGAAGGGAGTGATCTTGATCTTCTGCTGGCCTGTTGCCAGTATCCAGTCAGCCTACCAGTGATTGTCTTGTGCTTCAACATCTCAGGCGTAACTCCAGGTACCGTCCACGACCCCCCTTTCGCTCCACGACTGGCCAGTGAGTCAGGGACGCTGCGCTGTGTCCGCTCGAGCGCTATTGATCCCGCAACGAACGCCCTGAAATGATCATCCTTCTCTCGTGTAGAGTATAGCGGCCTCTGATGGAGACCCTCACCGAAGCTGATATCACGGGCCCACCTTCCCTTGTGCTATCGCCGCCCAGCGTGCTCGTACCCGTCTCATCTGTCAAGGAACGGGTGATGACAAGGACTACTGATTGTCCATTTCCTCCTCGTGGGCTGGGAGCGCTTGCGCAGACTGCTTTTCTTACGGAAGACTCGACGTTTCAAAGACGGTTATTGCTGAGAATCTCGTTGGTGCTCGTGGTCACTGTGCACTATTTATAGTCCAGACCCCATGCTCATCGTCCTTGCCATGCGTGTCAAGCTTGTCCCAGCGCCCTTTTTGTGTATCCGGTCGCAGTCCATGCATGTTGGCATGAATGGCTTGCTGAGAAGGCTCGAGTTGGTGGACAGTCTGGTGCTCGCGGTGCTACCGTTGCAGCGGTCTCGAACACGAGGGCTTGATGACGCCGAGAGCTGTGCCCTGCAGTCACCAAGATCAATGTCTAATCATTCACCTGTATGTGGAGCAGTACCAAGAAATGCTTTATGTGAGTGTCTGATGGCAAAGTGAAGAAGGCCCAACAACCTCAAAGCTGGGCACGCCTGTTGCAGGAGAAGTACTATCCTGCAACAAAATGCAAGCGCCAGAGCACGCTCATCTCCTCGTGGCTTTCCATGCTGACGAGAAGGAGCAGTCGTCTGCTTAGTCCCATTGACCAGCCAAAAAATCGGCAAATAAAGAGGAGTCCGAAGACTTTTCTGAATCCCAAGATTCCCATAGTATCGTTGATATTAAATGAGTGTTTGCTGGACACATAATCGAATTAGTCAACGGGTTTAATGAATATTTGTTTGTTCTGGTTAGTAGACAGCGGCGGCGACAGCAGCAGCGAGCAGAGCAGAGCAAAGCAGAGTACTATATAACTATCTAGGTGCCATTCCATTACACCACATGCTCAATCTACGAGTGGCGAAAGCTAATGAATTGCAAATAATTTATATAGCTTGTGACGAACACGACTTTCCCTCACAACCTGGTACAGCACTACCCCATCGCGATAACGTTCCTGTCATATCATGAGGAGGATATCATAGGGTCTTAGACGCATCTCCATGCGTTGCATGCCGTGTAGGAGGTCGTCGTTGTGGTACTCTCGCGGTGGAGGGCTGGTGGTGCAGCAAAGAACCTCTGCGGGCTAAACTTCGTGGCTGCCGTGCACCATGCTACAACACGCATCCAACACCCTACAATGTTGCTTCGACAGCTTTACAAGGACAATATGATACCGTGGAAGAATCTCCGAACTGTTGCAAGCTTGTAGCCGGCCTGTGTCGTGCCGTAGATGCGATCATACGTTGATTATGCGGCGAGGCGCTTCCGCGGCTTCGGCCTCATGGCTTTCCTCCACCACTCAACAACACGCCACCACCAAGATGCGTTATCGTTTTGACGGTTGGATGAGTTTCAGATGATGCCGTAGAAGAAGCTTCAGAATGTTGCGAGCGTGCAGGAGGTCTGTATCGTGCTTTGAATGCGATGATATGCTTATTGCGCAGCAAAACGCGTTCACAGCTTTGGCTTCATAGCTTTCCTCCACGACGTCTCAGCACGCGACCACGACGCTACAACACTTTTTGAAGAGCCGGATAAAGAGGAGATGAGATCGCTGAAGACGCTCAAAATTATCTGCCCATGTATAGGGGTCAGCGTCGTGCTGCGGGCTCGCTGGTATGGCTGCGACGAGGCGTTTGCAGACAAGAGCTGGATACGATGTCGATTCCATCGTACAATGTGCCGCTCTTCAATCTCCTCGCTAATACACGATGCCATTACGTCCAAGGAACATCACGACCCAATGAAAAGTATGGCAATCGATCATAGATGGAACTCCTTTTCGGTCGGACGCATTAGGAGATTGTGTTGTGGTGATATCGTGATGGATATGATTCGTGCAGTATGAAGCTTCGCTGCGTGCATATGCGCTGGCTGCACGACAGCGTTTGCTGCACAATTCCATAATGCGCCACAACCACCTGTCAAAAATACCACAATCGGTTGAGCAGGAGAAGAATACCTCGTACTTGAATTCCCATGTCGTCTTCAACAGATGTAGGCGTATAGTTGTGGTGGTATCGCGGTAGGTAGCAAATCCAGCAACTTCCACGACCGCAGCTCCAAAGCCCGCGACCGTCGGCTGGCGTTTTGTCCACCCTGCCATTGCGCACCAACACAACGCGATAAAAGTGCCATGATCGATTGACGAGCAAGGCGATACATCATAGATGCACCTCAAATGTGGTTCGAACAGGTCGGGGGTTGTGGTTGGGGCTGTAGAGCGTTGAGTGCCTTTTTGCCATAGTTTCACCTCCGCGGGCTTTCACGGGCTTGTATGCGACAGCATTTCCTATGCGCGACCATTGCCCACCAACGCAATACCACAAAAGTGATATGATCCCCTGGCGAGCATGGGAACACACCATAGGTGAAGCTCAGATGTGTTCGAACAAGCCACAAGCTGTGATGAGGCCTGTAGAGTGATTGAAGCCTTTTTGCGCAAGTTTCACCTCCGACTCCGAGGACCGATCGGGCTTGGTCGCAGTAATGTCTCCTCTTCCCTACGGTTGCGCAAGACAACAACGCTCTGCAATTCTCAGCATCGTCTGACAAGCACGAGATGAGCATGTATAAAAGCCTCAAACACCTTTCGAACAGGACCAACGGCGCTGTCGAAGCTGTAGAATGATGGAAGCATTTTTGTACAAACACCAGCTTGACGGGCTTCGTGAGCGTAACCGCGCCAGTTCCTCCTCCACCCTACCATTGCGTCCGACAACAACGCCTCGAGGGGTTCAAAATGTCCGACAAGCACGAGAAGAGCCTTGGGAAGATATTCCAATATCATTCGAGAAGATCGGAGCGCACTGCTGCCATCCCAGAAGGATACAAGCACAGAAGCAAAGCATACACCTCCGCGGCTTGAGTGTGCAGCTTTGTACCAGCAAGCAAGCTTGAAGGGCTCAGCCACGACGGGCCAGAAAACATCCCGATACTTTCGGAATCGACTGAGCACCACGACGATCGTGTTTCCATCATCCTCCGAACGGGGGATAGGGCACCACCGCGCCAGAAGCGACAGCATCTCCACCGCGAATCGCACTTCTACCAACAATGCAGGCCGAACAGCAGCCCAGCAGCCCCTTCGAACGCGACAGCAGCAACAACAACAAAGCAACAGCAAGCACGTTAGCAGCACCAAACGCGCCAGCAGCAAGCGCAGCCATGCCACAAAGACCAGTGCCAGCCGTGCTGTCAGTGCGCGAGATCACCCATAAAGTACAGCGCCACAAGTCCCAGGCCAACAATGCTGCGGCAACCCTCCCGAGCCCTCTCCGCAGCCCCTACGAACCCCGCCCATTGCTGGCATCGAAGTTTCGCTACGATTATGTGATGCGATACGGCGGCGACGATGAAGAGCAGCAAGTCGGGAGCGGGAGATCGGTCGGCGGACAAGGCGTAAGGGGCATATCGGGAAGATCCACCGTGTGAGGCGATGCTGATATCGTAGCAGGGACAGCAAGCCCAAGAGATTGAGAGAGAGGCGCTGGTAAGAGAGCGGCCATAGCGACGTAGAGCTCGCGAAGAGATGGAGCGCTGCACATAGCATATCGAAGCTGGCAGGATACTGTACTCTCCTGTTACTGCTCACAGATCCGCAGGTCCACTGTACTGGGCATTGGCAAATCAATGACAATGTAGGTGCGTACATGTCGGCATGCTGAGAGACCACTTAAGACGGCCCTTCTCAGGAGGCGATGCCACGATGGTAGAGCAGATTGATATGCTTCTTGCAAACCTCCCAGTGGCCTCAGATATGCGGCTAAGCATTGACAGCGTGCTTCAGGTAGGTTCAGAGCCAGAAAGATCCGCCCGGAGTCTGGACAGATGAGTCGATCTCGCCGCGCTGGATAATACCCGCAATACCGTACGGCTGAGCAATAGGCAGGTGTGCCAAGTCACTCATCAGACTGCTGGGGTATATGAGTCACACCTCTATGTAACTTTCGCATACGCCGCGCGATCGCCAGGTGCTTCGACTATTGTTTTGGATCCAGGCACTCGTTTTGGATTCCATGCCTTGAACATCCTTGCGGGAGCGAAGTGGAGTATACCATGCGGAACCATGAACAGAAGATCGATCTCAGCCACCGGGCTATTGCTTCGATGCTGGAGTAGAGGCCAAAGAATTGCTGGCCACTCTCGATCCTTGATATGATCTTTGACTGCAGCGAGACATGCCAGGCTGCACCGGACGACACGTACCATGTGGACTTTGCATGCGCAGTTGCTGGCTTTCTAAATCCGGATTCAGGCACCGGCTTCGTGCGCCGGATCTGCTGTCTGCTCGCCGGTGAGTTGAACGGGAACCACTGGACAACACTGCGGACAGGAGATCGAACGGATGCCGATTTGCTGCTTCGAATACACAACTGGGACCATTCTATGCGGGCTCAGTCTGGCTCCCTTGACACGCGACGATCCCACCAAGGCCAGAGTCGCTTGACGTGATATGATCATGGCTTCTGTTTCGAGGGTTCGGCCGCATCTTCGGAACTGGGTGCATTCTAGCTCTCTTGACGTTTTGACGACCTTGCTAAAGCTAGTGACGCTTCATTGGTTACGATATGCTCCCGACTCCTGACACTGGGAACAGTCGCAACCTCTCTCGTTGCTCTCGGGACCGATGAGGCCTGCTCGTCTACAGAACCATGTTCCGACGACATGATCTGCATGAAATGAGGACCAGGTCGTCGGTAATTGGGGTGCACTCTAGCTCTCTTGACTGCAAATGATCTTTGCGAAGCGACGTCGGCCACGTGAAGCAGCACCACTCTGCCGCTGGAAATCCCAGTGTCTGGATCTGGAAGTGCACTCTGGCTCTCTTAAGGAATCCACTTCCTCGGGATGTCAACATGTCGATTTGGCAAAAGAAGAGACGCAGCACAACCCAGACCTTTCAAGGGTTTCATCTCGAACCGGCCTTAGGTGTTTGGGGCGCTGTCTCGCTCTCTTGAATGCTCTTCGTAAAAACCAACATATCTTCCGGCCCGGTGCATGCCCTGTCGCCGTAGGAGCTCAATCGTTGTAATCACAGCCAGGCACTCAATTTGGTCCAGAGGGACGGTATACTCTCGAACTTTAGTGGTCCATCTCTCGATTCGGGAGACTTCAAAGGCGTTCAAGATTCGGTCGTTCTTGGTGGTGGCCCATCACTCAACCATAAGGAACCTTGGACATCGGCTTTGCGATATCCAGGATCAGAGCTCTATGGACCTAATGGTCTCAACCGCGTGCGCACGATGAATGGAAGCATCGTCCGGCTACAAGCATCGCACCGTCTCCATACATGCTCGAGATGCGGTCTCCTTTCAGTCCGGCGGTGAAGTTTCTCGTGGAATCGGCATGGCAGTGGCATGGGCTCCGTGAGAGCCACTGGGACATTGTCTCACTTTTCGGCAGGTGTTAAATAAGCTATTGCGCCCTCCCAGCGTCCCTGGATTGTCCTCTCACCCTCACCGCCACTACGCACAGCACTCATTCTGGGCCGTTTCCTGCAGGTCAGTATCACATAGCGAACGATATCATACTGGACTGGACGGCACACTCAATTACTCAGAACATGGAAGAAGTACTGGTGTTGAGAGCACATTGTGTTCTGCTCTTGCCTTGGGTATCATGCGAGGACTGCAGGTCGTCGGCCCATATCCACCTCGTTTTCCGGAAAACGCCACGCTATGCCGCTGAAGATTTGTCCTCCAGATTGATCCAAGCGAGGATGATCCAATTCGGCTGGTCACCAGGTCCGCCTATCTGGAGTATGAGTTCGCGGCGACCAAGGCCGGCGGTTGTCTGCACTGTTCGTGTAGCAGTCTCTGACCGATGTGGAGCGCGATGCGCTTCTGCTTGGCCGTTCCCTTCTCATGTTATGCAGCCGTGAAAAAGTGATGTCGATGAGCATCGTTCTGGGTACCTCACCAGAAGCGCCATACCAAGAGTATGAGGATAACCAATCCGAGACCAGCGAACGGTCCGTACTGCTTCAGAAGCAACTCCCAGTTGATGCGAACCGCAGCACGCTTGTACTTGGCTGAATCCTCACGGAGCCGAGAGGACATGTCACCTGCGCTGCTGTGTGAGCACTTCTTTTTCTTCTTATTCTTATTCTTCCTATTCTTGGGTTTGTCCTCCACGTCTTCGTTGTACTCACCCATTTTCTCCAGCGAATCGCCTCTGTACAGCAGATCCTCAATGTTCTTCGTCATGACCTGCGTGACGTCCTTGAGCTCATCGTTGAGCCTGCCCAGGTTGTCCGTCGCGCGCGAGTCTTGGTACGTTCTCTTTGTCTTATCGAGGAAGCGGTCGAACTCGGAGTATGCGTACGGGCGGAGTTGGGGATCGAGGTAGTCATCGCGCTTGTAGGAGGACTGGAACTCGTTGCGAATGTCTTCGAGATAGGTGACGGCAAGCTTCTTCGGATAGCTGCGTTCGGTGATGGCGATGTATGCGATATCGTCTCCAAGGACGTAACTGCGACCGTGTTAGCCGCACGCTATCGCTATTCGTCTTCAAGATGCGT
The DNA here is from genome assembly GCA_002116355.1 of Dothistroma pini CBS 116487. Taxonomy (NCBI): domain Eukaryota; kingdom Fungi; phylum Ascomycota; class Dothideomycetes; order Mycosphaerellales; family Mycosphaerellaceae; genus Dothistroma; species Dothistroma pini. The sequence continues at coordinate 97,497 of MWSO01000348.1, forward strand.
GAACACACTGGATGCAGTTCCTGTCGCTCTCTATGCTGGCGCGTGGCTCCGAATTGCGGTTGATCTTCTTCATGATCGTGCGGATGTGCTGTTTCAGCTCAGGGAGTTCTTGGAGCTGGCCATCGTCGACACTGCCGACCAGTGTAAGGCCTGAGTCTCTGATGTTAGGCGCGGTTGGATCGCGGACTTGCAACACGGTATATCGCATCATGTTGGCAGTGTTGTCTCTTACCGTCCAGGCGGACGATCTGTGTTGTGTAGATCATCGTTGAAAACGAGAGAGTGATAGAGAGAAAAGGTCTATAATTTCGGGGCTGCTCAAGAGGTCACAAGCTCACTCTGCCTCAAAAGATCGTGCAGTGAGGACAGCGAGGGTTTCCCAGGCCGACATATGAAGTGTCGTCAAAGGATCTTCAGACTTCCGGAAGGGGTAGATCTCACGCGACAGAACAGCGACACCAGCAGCTGCTTCTCAACATTCACCCACCATAGATCTTGTGATAAAGCAGCAGCGCCATCGTTGTCCGCTATTGGCAGAGCTTGAGATGTCTTGAGAGCAGTGCATATGCCCGAGATCGTGGCAAGGCTTCAACAGGTTGTACTGCGACAGTGGATCTCTTCCGCAACCTCCGCTCACGAGACCACGAACAACCACACCACGCAGAGGCATTGGATAGTCGGATACTGCCTAAGAGCTCAGCACAACCATCAAGAAGAGCTTCATGAAATTACAAGGCTGGTAAACCTCAGAGCGCTGCAGCGCGCACGTCGAAGCAGACCGGCAACGAAAACTCTCGACCGACACCAAGCTCGGGAACACGCATGAGACCAAAGGCAACACACAGTAGGTGCCCAAAGCAGGTAGATCGTTCATCTCTTCCCGCGTGACACTCTGGATGCAGTAAACACCTCCCTCTGCTACGTGCGACCTTGCGCAGCTACCGCGGTTGGCCGCGCCTGCTTGTGAATTCCTTTATCCTGACAGAGCAGTGCGTCAACGACAAGCAGGGAGATATTTCGCAGCCTCGACAATTACCGATTGCCACCTGAGCGAACACGAGTGACCGTCAAGTCAACATGGCCCCCAACCAAAAGACGTTGCTAGTGAACAAGAGCTCCAAACTCGGCAAGATCGACCTCCCAGTAAGTACAACACAAAGAGTAGAGTACAGATATTAAGCTCGGGCACTGACACGGACTAGGATCTCCTCCGCAAGGATGAAGCATGGGCACTCTTGCCGCAGGAGGATAGACGGAAGCTATACAGCATGCTGCCTGAGCCACAAGAGGGCGAGGCACAACACAATATCGACGTGAACCCGATGCAAACGATGTATCGGCCCTACCTTGAGGCGGAGCTTCGGAGGTGGCAGGATGATTTGACGGAGGGTAGGGAGACGAAAGCTTGGCGAGAGCAAGCGATTGAAGCTGGAAAGGAACGTGAGAAAGGCGTTTGGGATGAGTGGAAGGAGGCGCAACGGGAGTTGGATTGGGGTGGAAAGGAGGAGAGTGGCAACGAGGACGGAACTGAAGAGGGCAAGACCAGCGGCAACAAGGAAGCTAGGCAGGACGATGAGACGAAGAGGAAGGATGATGTTGGGGAGATCAAGAACGGGAATCAAAGGGAAGCTGCGAAGAAGAAGAGTCTTGAAGGTTGAAACTTTGTATCGTGGCTGCCGAACAAATATCCAGCCGCTGGTATAACAGCCGGGAGCAGCAGCGATAGAACTGCACATGTAGGCAACGTCTAGAAACCGCACTGTCTCGCTGCATGTGATCTCTGTGCATGCTGCTGAGCCTCCAGCCATGAACATACTACGACGTGATTCTAAAGGCCGTCTTTGACCCTGTTTGACTTTGTCGAGTTCCAACATCGAGTCCATTTCATCACGAACGCCGATCTACAACTTCCACACCATGGCTCCTGCTGCACTCCAACATCGTCGAACGCACAATTTGCTACTGATATCAAAACTGTTGAACCAACGCGATGCTGCTTCGCCATTCACGCTCGTGCTTGACAGCCTCGAGCAGTCCGGCAAACCGCTCATGGCGGAGTTCTTGAGGCGGGCAAACGTAAGCGATTTGAAGAATGCTCACACATCATGCGCAAGGGCTGACGGACACTTTCAATGCAGGCATCGAAAGTGCAAGTCATATTTGTGTCGTTTGAAACGCTGCGGAAGCCGAGAGGTGCGGATGTCTTGATTGAAGCGTGGAAGCAGAATCTGCCAACATGGCAGAAGGAGGTTGTGCAATGTATAAAGAATGACTCAAGCCAGAGTGAGTGCCATGATCAGATTGATACACAGCGAACGATACTCATGATTGATGTAGAGAAACTGCTCATCTTCGACACCCTTAACCAACTAGCATCAACACACAGCTCCAGCCTTCCATCTCTGCTCTCCTCCTTCATCGGACCATCAAGTTCTCTGCTAGCACTCTATCACACTGATGTGCCAGTCTCCTCAGTTCAGCCCGAAGCAGAGAACCCCTACGCCCCTACACCACCGACCCTTCTCCGCTACCTCGCCACAACTATCTTTACGACACATTCCCTGCATCATGTTCTTGCCAAGAAGGCGGCTCGCTCTCGCAGTCTAGCACAGCCCACCTTCGGCCTTGAGACTGGCATGGAGGGCATTCTCCAATCCTTCGGCGCCAACGGATCAGATGGCATCGTGCTGGAGATGGAGCATCGACGGAAGAGTGGAAGAGGAGTGAGAGAGTGGTATTTTATGCCACGTCACTCACCTACTACTGCTCCCGTCGCTCAAGCTGGTCGATCAAGGGAGACCGTCACACTACTGGAAGATCATGCTCAGTATCGGACGCCTGAGGAACGTGCGGTTGCTGGAAGCGAAGCAGAGGCTGATACGACGTTTAAGCTGGGTCTGACAGAGAAGCAGCGGAGAGACCGAGAGGGAGTGGTCTTGCCGTACTTTGACGCGCAGAAGGGAGGTGGGGAGGGCGGGAGAATCTTGTATGACATGGGGAGTGAGGACGACTTTGATGAGGAGGAGGATGAGATTTGAGACTGGGTGAGAGCTCATCAGCGGCTGCAGTCACATATACACGGCTTTTCTCGCGACAACAGATGCGCCAGCACTGCATAATGACTCTGTGTCCTTCACGTTGAGTGTTGCTGTCCTCGAAAATACTATCACGTGATGAGCAAGATTGAGTTCGAACTTCGACGCTAGGATTCGCTCCAACTTCGACATCTTCTTCTCAGCATCCACACGACCAATCTCTCACACATCAACATGTCCGATCGCTTTGGTCGCCGCGACGATCGCCGTGGACCAAGAGACGACACCAGAAACCACCGACCACGATACGGTAGGCGCAACGACATTCACCACAAATCCTCCGCTCGCGTGACTAACACCAACACAGAACAGGACCGCTCCCGCTCTCCACGAGGCCGTGACCGCCGCGACGACCGCCGACGAGATCGCTCCCCAACGCGCAACAATCCTAACCCCCGCACTGGCCCACCCTCCCGCGACAACCGCGATCGCAATGACTACCAACGAAATGGCCTACCGCGCGGACCCGGAGGCCGTCCAGACATCAAGCGCGAACCTCTAGACTCCAAAATTACGATCAAGAAGGAGCCGAAACCGGACATCGACATGAACATGCTGGACGGTGAGGACGAGGAAGCAGTGATGCTGAGGATCATGGGGTTTAAGGATTTCCGCACGACGAAGAATACGAAAGTGCCGGGAAATGATAGGAATTATGCGGTGCATAAGGTGAAGAAGGTGGAGTATAGGCAGTATATGAATCGTGTGGGTGGATTCAACAGGCCGTTGAGTCCGAGTCGGGTGTGAGTGCGCAGATCTGAGAAGAGAGGATTGAAGGATTCAGCGAGGAGCTTTGGAGAGGAGATACTCATTGACTGCCATGATTGCAGACTTCTCGAAAGTGGTCTGGCAACTTGCGCTATGGTGTTTTGCGCCGAGCCCTGAGGAAAAAATGACAGCAGATCTTTCTTGGTCACGAACGTCTCCTGGTCAATCGCGCCCTCGCGCAAAAGCAACGATTTGACCTGCCATGGACACCGCTTTTACACAGCCTCGCAACTTTAAGCACTGTCCTCAACCTTGGACGGTTGCACACAGGACGACAGAAGGCGACCCATGGACCATTTACTGAGAGATGCTGTACCACACTGCGAAGATCCAAATTGATCCCGTGGACAGCGATAGCTTACACGTGCTGGAGACGTACTGACAAACGACCGCGGACAATTCAGCGTCAATATCAGACACGCTTCAGCATGTGTTTCAGATTAATTTGCCAAGCGAGCCTATCTAAACGATGCTCGACTTGACCTTGGCACAGTCGAAGCTCTTGTAGCGCCCAATCGACTTACCGCAGAAGGCAACGATCGTCATTGGTGGATGGTTGTGTGGACGCGAACCCAATCTTGGACCTGGTGGGAAAAAGCGGTGGTGTTTAGGTGCATTACCGAGCCTCTGAAGCAAGTGGGACTGCCGAGAAGAGCCACTACATGCGACCCATATCAATATGGAACCAATCTCTCGACATGCGAGCGTAGCACCTCGTGGCATAGCCGTATCGCACCGAGCATACTATGCAGCTACCCCTGCCACCATCGAAAGGGTTTGTGACGCAGCAGAGCATACAATCTCGTACCCCCCGAGGATGAGTATAGTCGGATAACACCATGGAGGTCACTACCTTTTCCGACTTACAGTGATGTCGACGCCTGAAGAAGGAACGGTAAGTACGGCACAGACATGGTTCTGTCGACGCCGTTGTGCTATGAGGTTGTCTACACGATACACCTCTGGCGTGAGCTAGCCGTACGTCGTACATGGAGCATCGGCGGACCTCTAATACGCAGGTATATATGTTCTCTAACACTTCCTTCTCCTCACCCCCCAATAGCATCTTGTAATCTCACTTCCCAGTCTCTCATTCAACCCAACAACCGTAGATCGGTTTTTCATTCCTTCGTGGCAAGGTCCATACGTTCGTTCTCACAAACCAGCAACAACAACTTCACACTCTAACCAAACTCCAATTACTCCATCAAAATGCCTTCCATCACCAACATCGCCGCTCTCGCAGGAGCCCTTACAGCCCTTCCCCTCGCCTCCGCCCACGGCTACATCTCCGGCATCGTCTCCGATGGCAAGTGGTACTCCGGAACCTCCCCATCCTGGACATACGCCCAGACCAAGCCCGACACCGCCGGCTGGTACGCTAAGAACCAGGACAACGGCTACGTTCCCCCATCCTCATATGCAGAGAGCGACATTACTTGCCACAAGAGCGCCACGGTCGGTGGTACTCCTGTCCCAGTCACCGCCGGCAAGAGCGTCGACCTTCAATGGAACACTTGGTACGTCTTCGAAGGGTGGGAGTCAAAAACTTGAACATGCACGTATCTCTCTTCAGTCACGACCAATCGCTAAGACACTGCCACGTTATTCTCGAGCATAGCTAACATCGTTTTGTTTGTAGGACAGAGAGTCATCATGGTCCGGTCATTACTTACATGGCGGCCGTCGGTGGCGAGTTCAGCGCTGCGGACAAGGCCAGCCTCAAGTGGTTCAAGGTCACCGAGGGTGGTCTGGTGGATGGCTCGTCGAGCCCAGGAAAGTGGGCTACTGATGAGCTGATAGGTATGAATAATATGAAGTCTCTTTGATTCTCGGAAGAGAATAGCTAACGGGATTCTGATGTATAGCCAACAACAACACCGCTGCCTTCACTGTCCCCTCCGACATCACGAGCGGCAACTACGTCGTCCGCCACGAGATCATTGCGCTCCACTCCGCCGGTTCGGAGGATGGTGCGCAAAACTACCCACAGTGTAAGCCCATCTTCTTCCAGTACCTTTTCCCATCGCATCTGCTAAACTCCTCTCTTCAGGCATCAATGTCAAAGTGACCGGGTCCGGCACCGCAGAACCATGTGCCTCTGGCGCTGACTGCGCAGTCGGCACTGCTCTCTACAAGGAAGATGATGCGGGTATTCTTATCAACATCTACCAGTCTCTTAGCAGCTACACCGTTCCAGGCCCGAAGCTTTACAGTAGTGCTAGCGCTAATAAGAGGACTGCCAACAAGGTTGCTACTGCTTTCGAGGCTTAGAGAGAACATTGTGAGAGGGAGACAGCAGGGTGCGAAGTTGAGGTGCAATGTTTGGGTTTGTACCTTGGCTCTGTGAAGTTGTTGTTGCGTGCAAAGGTATTGATTGCGATGAGTTTGCTTTCGAACTGTTCTCCCTTCCGGCGTGCTGTGTCTGATTGTACGATCATACGATGCTAAATCTCTTCAACTCCCATGACCGGATCTCCGGATCTTTGTAGACCATATCAAAGGGATTGACGATTCTCCAGGCATTTTTAGCTCGTCCGTCTTGTACTGGCCGGAGCATGAATCCAGTGATCCCAGCCCGGACCTCAGCACCGGCCATGTACTGCTCCGGGGGATCCAGCGAGCACAGCAGATCACTCTCAGCAGGTTCGCGGAGACCACCATGACGATAAATTTTGACAGTGCTCAAGACCTGTCGACTCACAAGATCCAGCGCCGGGACGTGAAAGTCCTTCTCATCTTGCGTTGGCTGCGCGCAGATCCCAATCTGGTACAGGTTGATAGATAGTATACCATCTTCTGAGCAAATCGTCTGGCATCGCTCCACGCCACCACTGTCTCGCCATTTTTGATCGGCCAAGTGAAGCTGGAAGTGCTCGCGCAGATCCGGTACCCACGACGGTAGATTCTCTATAGGGTCGGCACTTTGTTTCTGTACTCCGGAACATGCCTGGAACAAATTGTAAGTTCTTTGCTCTTGCAAGCATAATCTCGCGAAGAGCGTGTAAGTTTCTGCAACGGAGCGGCTATAATCACTTTCCATCTCATTCTCAAAGGCGAGGCTCAGTAGAGCATATACACGATCTCGTGGCTCCGAACATGCAGCGGCATTTGCATGACCGATCAGGTCGATCAAGGAGGCAGGCTCACAGAATTTCAGAACGTCCTTGACCACAAGGATGTCGCCTGGAATGCCTCGAGTACCAACGTCCTGCCCGGTGATGAAATCGTCTCTGGATAATGAGTGCCTCCCCCATCGAAAGATAACGGCCTCTGCGACGGGAACATTGACCTCCTGGATGATCCACCTACGCTTGAAGTATCGTCTTCGAAGCAGTGTCATGAACGCCCGCTTTAGCTCTGGCAGCTGTTCAGAGGTGCCCCCATAGTTTTCCAGGCAGTCAGGATGTGCGACATCCCATTCTACGCATATGAGACACTGCTTCGGGTTCTGTACACTTCTTGGAGGGCTCAGCCATGTATGGTCAAGTCTCAGCAGCATGCGATTGGGAGACCACGACGGAGCTATTTCTTTATCGGCGATGATGCATTTCATCGCCGTGTAAGCAGCTTCATCTTCACGCTCGCTTGTCCCATTTCCAAGCCAGCCGATAACTTTGGTGGCGAAGCTGTAGATGTGCTCCATCATGCTCACTTGGCGGCTCTTCTCCTCCGCGTCGTCTTGATTTATGCAGACTGCATCGACCCATAGTCGCTGTGGTTCCTGCTTGTCAGATCGTATACGAAGGAGAGCGGAGTGGAGGTTCTCTGTCACTGGGAAAGGCTTGCCGTCAAGCTCGATGGATCTGCTCTTCGTTGCATCTCCGGTCTCAGTGGCCCAGCTGTAAGACAGCGCTGAGTACTGAGCTTTCGCATCAAGCTCGATCTCTTCGAGCGAGCACTGCATGACCTCATCTTGGAACGTCGGTGCTTCAAGAACGAGAACCCGGATCCTACGATCCCCACCTAGGGAGGTGTACTCATGTGAGTCGTCGGGCGTAGTGGTGTCCACCATTTCTGACAGTGCACATCCAGGCCTTGACTCTCCGTGTGGACGTTCGGTGACTTCCTGTGGCAGATTCTCGCACTTTCTGAGTCTATCGACATTCTTGCATCACTGTCCTCATGGGCGCCAAGTTGCCTTACAGTTGTTGATGTACCACCTGGGATGGACTGAAGGAGAAAACCCCGATGCGTGGAGAGCAGCAGCCTCGGCAGGACGAGCTCAACGAAAACGAGCTTTGGGCACCGCTGCGGTTGCTTTTGATGATCTTCTGTGCATGCGTCGCCAACGACCACGATGCGGGAGTCCTTGCCGTCTCTTGACGTATTTCATACGATGGTCATGCTGTGTCCATTCACCTTGTCGAGCTCTTGGCGTCCTTCTGAGGTACTCTCGACCACCATTTTCAGCGCTGGCCATTGCTGTACACCTTGCAACGAGTCTATCGATATTCGAGTCTATCGATATTCGAGTCTATCGATATTCGAGTCTATCGATATTCGAGTCTATCGATATTGCGCAGATGAACGAGCCGCTGGGTGTAGTAACGATGCAGAAATATTTTATCGCGTCGAGCATCGTTGTTAAGTGTGTAAGCCTGTCACCCGTCGAATCCGCTAGACACAACCTCTTTCCTCCACATCGGATCCCACAGCAACCTCAAAAACCTTGACAATATCTTCATCCGACGGTCTTCCCTCGAGATGGGGGCGTACTATACATTGTGATTCGATCTGCATCATGTTTGAGCATTCTTGATCGTAACAAGCCGGCTCTGCGCCCGAGACCAACGAAGTCTTGATAGATACAATCATGGCATTGCAATGCCGTCTGCGGAATGGCGGATATGCCGAATGCTACAGAGTAGAATTCAAAGGGTGGAGTCAGCATGGAGGCTGGCTCTTTTCACGACCACGTTCATCTCCCTCTGGCAGCTACTCACGATGAAGACCTTCGGCGCGGCAGTTCTTCTCCAGGCTGTATCAGCCCTATACTCACCCAGTGGAGCGTACGGGCACCAGACCAAGGTCTGCGTAGTGAAGGCGTGCGGAGTTGACGATTCTGCCCCAGCGATCATCGATGCATCCCACAGGTGTGATCACAACGATGCTGCTCATTGTGGTAAAGTGATCTTCGGCAACGGAATATACCACGTGAAGTCTGTCACGAACACGACAGGGCTCAGCAATGTGGACATTGACCTTCACGGACCTCTTCTGTGGGACAAGAACATTGCGTACTGGCTTGATCACAGTCTCCCGGTCGGCTACCAAAATCAGTTTTCGGCGTGGCTGTTCGGCGGTGAGAGCATTAGATGGAATGGCTTTGGATATGGCACGCTGGACGGCAACGGTCAGGTCTGGTACGATTTTATCAATGGCACGAACAACTACCTGGGAAGACCACATCAGATCGCTACCACTGGCACTACGGATAGCGTATTCGAGCGGATTCGCTTTGTGCAAAGTCAGATGTGGACGAAGACTATTATCCACAGCTCGAATATCCTACTCGAGGACCTCTACGTCAACAGCACCGACACGGGGCAAGCTGTTGGCTTTGAGTTTTCTTCATTGAACACAGACGGCGCCGATACAATGTATGCAGATAATATCATATTTCGCGGCTGGACAGTCGACAATGGTGACGATTCCATGTCCACCAAGGCCAACAGCACCGACATCCTCGTCGAGGACTGCGACTTCTACACAGGCCTTGGTGTGGCTGTTGGTAGCACCGGCCAATACGAAGGTTGCTACGAGACTGTAGAGAACGTCACGGCACGCAATATCACCATCAAGAACATGCGCTGTGGAGCTTACTTCAAGATCTGAACCGGCGTCAGCACCGGCTACCCATCAAACGGAGGCGGTGCAGGCCTAGGGTATGTTGCGAACATCACGCTCGAGGACTTCACTTTGAAGAACGCAAGTGGCATCCTTCACTTTGAAGAACGCAAGTGGCATCTTGGCAGTAACCCAATGCACGAGTTACAATAGTGCAGGTGGAAGCTGCGATACATCAAAGTTCAACCTTCGGGACATTACGCTGAAGGACTGGCCCGGCACCACCGCCGGCGGCGTAATGGCGGACATTCAATGCAGTGCTGCAAGCCCATGCACAGGTCTGCGTATTGAGAGTATGAGTGGCATCGTCGACACCGTTAACGCTGCGGTTCCTGCTATTTACCTGTGCGATACTGTGGTCGATCCAGTTGGGTTCAACTGCACGGGCAAGCTGTGGGAGGAGAATCCGCGGGAGTGATCGCATAGCGTAGCCGCTTGTGACGGAGCTTAGCTGATTCCGCCGGGCGGCCACGAATGTCTGTTCGATACAAAGTCAACAGAAGATCACGATCGATCAGCCATGGTTATGCCGCGCAATCGCTGTCTCTATGGATGTTACTAGCGACAATTACATCAACAGCCTTGAAGAACTTCTGAAGTAAAGCCTCAAGCACATCGGATGCGCATACGAAGTCTTCCTCCAACCGAGACCATCAGATGACCAGCGTATACGGAGACTCAAAAGCCTAGCATGGAATCATTGACACTAAAGAGTCCACCTGCGATTATCTGAAGTTGCCTCGTTCAGTAGGTCCTCAAACCTGAGATCGCGACTGCCCTCAAGCCATAGACGTAACGTTGAACACAGAGCTGACATGAAACTCCCATTCAGGTCCGTGATGTAAGGGAAAGTGCGGAAGGGTGTGGATTCTTCATGCGCGATCAGACATCCGATGGACTGGATCGAGGCAGTCCTGGCTGGCGGAAGTCGTAGGAGAGGCTCCAGCAGATACCATACTAGAGTCATCCGCCTGTCACGGCCGGTGCCAGGATGTGTAGCAAGGATGAAAGCATGATCGACGAGCCCTAGGATTTGTTTGGTCCAGTGCGGGTCTCCATGAATTCCTTTCAGGGGCTCGTCGCGGAACATGACACGAACGTGAGGCAGCTTCTCATAAACCCGCAGACTATCGACGAAGCCGTCGAGGTTCCCTTTCATGTTTTCGAGCTGTTGCGGCACAGGCTGATACGCGCGATACCTGGGGTGATAGAGATATGGGATGAGCTCGTAGTGCTCAAAGTAGATCTCTATACACTTGTACTTGCTGACATTAAGATCAACGGGAAGATGGCAGCCGTATGGAGATACCACGAAACGGCAAATTGGTCGTGGTCGTTGTTCTATGCGACGAAGATCGAAGCTGAACCTAAGGTCGGCCTTGCACATATTTGCAACCCAGACATCTTCGGAGTTGAAAGTACCGCTTGGGACAGGTCCTCCAATGTAGTCAATCTCGCTGTTCGAGGGAAGGAGGTATTCGTAGACAGCGTCTCGTAGCTCGCAAGGGAGCTTGAAGAGGTCATTTCTCGTGGTCTTTGTCGCTGTATCATTCTCTGTCCTTGGCGAATCCTTGTCGATGACTAGCGATGGCGTTCGGAATGGCGTTATTGAGCATTTCTCAGCAGCTGCCTCGAATCGACGTCTCGAAAGAGAAGGACATCTGATGCGGGCCGGCATTTGTTCTGCGCAGTGCTTTTGCTAGATAAAAATGAAGATCAATCGCGAAAATTCACGGCATCTATGAGAACATGCTGTGAGGAGCTCGCTCAGATCGAAGTGAGCTCTTTCTACTTGCCATTACAAGTCATCCGGTACAAGCAGTCGGAGCTGCTCAGCTGTGTGTAGGCTGAGTAGCATTTGGCACAGAGAGTTTCTCGGTGTGAGAGCGAGCACATGCCGGCCATGGCACAGCTACGATCCGAGCATCACGTGGCCTCTGCCGTACAATCAGAGCTCATGCCGAGTGACACCAGTGTATCAAAAAGGTCATGTTGATGTACACGAGAAGGCGCGTCCCATGAGGTCGAGAAGATCATCTCCGAGCACGGCCCGAATCTGTCATCTGCGCTCTTTCCCTCTCCAACTCATATAGACACGGCATTCCTTCTCCTGCTGCTCCGGAGAGCTTACATACGGGCGATTGGGGCTGACATGGCTGTGCCCACGACGAGAAAATGTCGTGACTGAACATAATTGACGATCTGGTTCGCCGAGGCCGCAGGGCAGCTCTCTCCTCAACTTGCCCATTCCATTTAGGCATGTCCAGGCAACCGATAGGGCAAGCTCGATGCTGCCCTCAATTATAAGACACATCAGGTCACATGGTAAGGACAGTGCTCAGCTCGGGAAGACACTGATTCCTTACACCCTCCGATCCACTGACAATACCTCGACGGATGCAGACATCTGAACGGAATCGAACAGCACTAACATGGCTTCGACGAAGAAAGCACGAGTCCTACTCATAGGCAGTGGTGGTGTCGGCACGATGGCCGCATATGCCCTCGAGACCGGTGGCAAAGCAGAAGTAACAGCAATCTGTCGATCAAACTATGAAGCAGCAACCAAAAACGGCTTCACAATCGACTCCCTAGAACACGGCCACGACATCGAAACTTTCAAGCCCACCTACATCCTCAACAAAGTCCCAGACATCCAAGAAGAAAACCTCGACCCCTTTGAATACGTCGTCGTAACAACGAAAAATGTCCCCGACATCAGCCCGACAGTCCTCGATATCATCACCCCAGCCATTACTCCCGGCGTGACATCTATTATCCTCCTCCAAAACGGCCTAAATATCGAAAAGCCCTTGATCGCCCGCTTCCCATCAAACATCATCATCTCCGGCGTCTCCCTCATCCAAGCAGCCGAATCCTCGCACGGCTTCATCCTCCACGACGACAAAGACATCACAAGACTCGGGCCCTTCCCTGGTCAATCCGTCCCCCCTGCACTTGCCGAGAAATCAACCCGGCGCTTCCTTGACCTTTACATGGCCTGCGGCAAAGTAACCTGGACGTACGATGGAGATGTGAAGCTTACGCGCTGGAGGAAATTGGTGTATAATACGTCGTATAATTCTGTGTCTGCGATCTTGGCTATGGATACGATGAGGATGAGGATGTCGCGGCATGTGATTGACGAACTGATAAGGCCTGCGATGCTGGAAATTTTGGCGATCGCGAGGGCGGTGGGGATGGAGTTGCCGGAGGATGTGGTGGAGGTTTCGATCAGGTGTGATCCGACTGATGCGCCGTTTGTGCCGAGCATGGGGCAGGATGTGTTAAAGGTAGGGATGTGTGAGTCTGAGGGACTGGGGAGTGACGCTAATGACACGGATAGGGGAACTATATCGAGATGGAGAACATTGTCGGTGAGCCATTGCGGGAAGCTGAAAAAGTTGGAGTGCCAGCGCCTGTACTCAAGACAATCTATGGTTTCTTACGAGCGATACAGCTCAAGACCAAGGAGAAGAAAGGCGCTTGGCAGCCCAAATGGGAGGAAGGCAATCCATATGCCTAGTCACAAAGACATCCTCCCAAATATCTCTCTCCCCATCCCCACATCGCATCAACATCCTAATACCTCCCTTCAAACGTATCAACCCTCTCCCTCGCCGCCTGTGCAATCGCCTCCCTCACCGGCGTCTCTCCACCCACCATATCAATCGCCAATCCCTTCGTCTGATCATTCTTCATAATCTCCACAACCGCAGCCGCCACATCCTCCCTCGAAATTGTCGTATTCAAATGCACCTTCCCCGCCGCAATCGTTCCCTTCGCGGGGTCCTGGGACAGCCCTCCCGGTCTCACAATCGTGTACTCCAACCCTCGTCTTCCATTCTCAGTCGCGAGGGATTTGTCGGCGGCGAATTTCGCGTGCATATAAGGTCCTATGGCGCTCCAGACTTTGTTGGAGCGGTCCCGGTCGCCGTCATTGTACCATTCTGGCTCGGGTTTGTTTTCGCGGTCCCGCACGTCGACGGCCGAGATTATGATGTATCGTTTCGTTACTCCCGCTTTCGCAGTAGCGTCCATGGACTTGATGGCACCTTCGTTGTCTACAGCCTTCGTGCGCTCGGGGCTACCGCCACCGGCGCCGGCGGCCCAGATTACGGTGCTGGGATTCGTTTGCTTGATTGTGTTGGTGAAGTCGTCCACGGAGGATTCTTCTATGGATTGAATGATGGGGCTGCCTCCTAGAGACTTGATGTCGTCTTGTTGGTCGGGGTTGCGCTGGACTTGATGTCAAGGACTGATGCAGGAGGTCGTGGTAGAATGGCTTACGATGATGGAGTAGACTGTCTGTCCTTCTTTCGAGAGGAGACGGGTTATGTGGCGGGCGACCTTGCCGCTGCCGCCGAAGATAAGAGTTGTTGCCATTTTGCTGCTGTCTTGATTATTCCTCCTTCGGCGATATTGTCAAAGTCACTCAGCGTTCTCTCGTTCATCTTATAGAGCACCACCAAACCCATGTCGAACATGACGTCGCTGCCGGCTTAAAAAGTTCATCCACGGTTATACTTCGGTGCGACGTGCCGGCAGAGGTATTGAAGATCGTCAAGATCTGGGAAATGGCGTGCTGGGACGATTGATATTGCGTGCTCAAAATCGGCCGGAGACCGTGAAAATACCTGTGCTACACAGAAGACCTCTTCCTCTTTCCAATTTGTAATGTCCCATTCATGACCTCCATCAGTCTAGTCGAAGAATTGCCATCCCAACCCCAAAACGCACCGTCGCTATCAGCCGTGAAGAGAAAAGCACGGCCTGCGTGGCCTCAACCAACTTGATTGTGTGCTTCGAAATGCTCGCTCAAGCCTTCTTTGGGACCTGAATGGCGTACTGCTTCAAGTATTCGTAGTCGGCAACATTGTCGACGACAGTCTTCTTGATGATGTCGGCGGCTCCTTGGCCGTACTTGTCAACCCACTCCTGGTACAGCTGCTCGTCGCTCTTGGGCGCGTGCTTCTGTAACGATAGGTCAGCAAATCGTCTCACGTATAGCTGACTTGCTAGGGTGGCGTCACTTACGTGCTGTCTTGGCTTCAAGTCAGTCGAATTGATAGCATCATCGTGGAAACCGTTCCACTTCTCGAATTGCTCCTTCGCGAACGCGTGCGACTCCTCCGAATCCCAGTTCAGCATGGCTTGCGAGAAGTCAACACCGATCGACTTGCAGTACTGTCGAAGAGTACCCTCCGGGTCATCAAGCATGTCGTCGGCATCGAGAACGCAAATCTCGACCTGACCTGGCTTGAGTTCGACACCTTCGGCATTCTCCTGGCCACAGATCTTGGGCCCGACCATGCCAGTGTCCTTGAGGTAGTCGAACATGCGTCGGAGCTCATGGTAGCCAGCCTCCTTGGGCATGAACGGGCTGAAGTGCGTCCTCTCGACCAACGGCGGGATGCAGCATCGGTAGTAACTTGGAATCGACTTGCTCGGATGCCTGATCAAGAAGGTCCAGTGGAACTTCTCAAGCATCTCTTTGGGAACGACAGTCGGGTTGTTGGGCTCAGCGAACGAATTCTCGTACGGGAACGGAGGACTCTTTGGACTTCTGGGACTACCTGGCCTGCTGCGGGTCTCTGGAGTCATGGCGATGCCAGAGTCGTTGTCGCTGATGACATCGCCATCCTCGTTGGCAGCAGGCAGTCCGTTGGTGCCGACACCGCGCTTGATCTGGTGAAGAGAAGGTGCGAGGACAGGAGCTTGTTGGTCCTCTGGGATGTAATACTGAGCCATGTCCTTGATGAAGGTGCGCTTGCCCTGCGAGGTGGGTCAGTATTGCTACACGACGGCACGGTCGCATCATTTTGAAAAAGCAGGACGATGGCGACAACATCTCAGCGAGGCCGACTGCCACTCGTGAACACCATACTCGTGAGAGAATGGTGTGATTGGGTCGAAAGACAATCTTCGGCTTGTCGCTTAGCCCGGGCGCAATTTGCGCCGAAAGAGGTTGGCGCCGTGACAGACGGCCCAAGCGCAGCCTGAGTGAGAGACGACAATGCAAGGTACACGAGATGCGAAGGATTCGAGATGGGGAATTGTGGATCAAGACATACCTCAGTGGACTCCGACTCGATTCTGTCGAAAATGGATTTGAACGTCGACTGGCTGAAACCGCTCTCCTGGCGATCTTGCTCGTGCTCCTCGCCCTCGAACCTGGAACCCATTCTTTCCGGACCATAATAATAGGCGTCACCGCATGGCTCGTGGACTGTGTGGATAGTGTTGCGTCGGGTCATGAATACCTGGTCATGGAATCAATGCCGTGCGGTCTGCCGCCTCGGAAACAAAGGACATACATACCCTCTCAAAAGCAGTGGAGCATGCCCGTGGGTGGGTTGCTACAAACACTGGCTTGTTCGACATGATGACTGGTAGTCGATGGTCTCGACGGTCAGGTCGAAGCTGTATTTCAAGTCTTCACGTGGCCGATCGTAGGTTGTTTGTGGTGTGCAATCTTTCGACAATTGCACAAATAACAATGGTTGGTGGTGGTGTCTTACGACAGGAATGCCGTGCCGATTATAGACAATGAAATGTGGTGGTGATGATGATGTATCTCTTTGCAGACACTGTTGATGAACAGGATTTATAGTATCAGTGACTTCACTTGCTTGTCGAGTAACAGTCTGACGGATGTATGCCGGACTCAGTCGCCGTGGGCGCTTTTAACTTTGCCTCGTGTGAAAACCCACAGGTTGAGAAGGCACGACCAGGCTTTCCAAGTCAACGCCTGATAGGCACAAAGAGATTCGGACCACTTAGCTGCAGGCGAGGTACGTCAGACATGCTCTCGCTTCGGCTGATGTTACGTCTCTAGACTGTGTACGTGCCAAATGGCTCACACGGCACGAGCAATGAAAAGCCTCGACTTTGAAGGTGTCGAATGAAGATGGAGGTCAGCCCCACTGTGGCTCCGCACATCGGCGAGCGGGAGGGTCTAAGCCTTGGCAGGAAAGTGGTGAGAGGGACCAGATGTCCAGCAACACCCACGACTTTGCATCGACATCTTGCGGATGGGGTGGAGAGCATAGTGCAGGTGGTATAGAACAGGTAAGTCGTTGTAGAGGTGTGGTCGAGATAAGGGTGGTTCATGCGGGCTCGTCCGACAAAACAGTGCTGGACGCTCACTAGACTCGAGCACGCCATCAGCGAGAAGTGTAACTGGCTTACTCCCCTCCTCTCCTTGTTGTGCAGATAGCGCAAGGACAAGTCTATGGGCACTTTGCGCCTTAACCCTTCTGATTGCGCGAATGATCCTCACGGCAGCGGTAAGAGCGTCTATTCCATGCCGTGCCTGACACAACGCAGCCACGACAGCAGGTGACAGCTCTCGCTGAACCACGCTCGAGACCTCTTGCTGCTTGCGCAAGCTTTGCCGTCCTTTGCCGCTCTCGTTTGCCTCATTCATGCTCCGCGATGTCGGATGCAATGACGCCTCGGTTGGGCTACTCTTGCTGAAACTGCGTCGTCTTGCCACCGAGTCTTGTGTAGTAGTTGCATACGCCGTCCCGCCACAGAGACGCTGCAGAAAAGTTCCACATACTAGCTCTGCAGGTGAGGTGTGATGTTCGCAAGGTTGTAGTAATCCAATGCGCGCTGTTGCACCAGTTTCTGAGGCCATGTCCGACACTTCATCATTGTGAAGCAGGAAGTAGGGAGCCATATGCAGAGCAATCCCAGCCTCCGAGAGTCTGCCACAGGGAATAACTACGGATTGAAGGTCCCAGGTGTTTGCCAAACCTGTGTCAAAAGCATCGTGGGAATGCATGTCGAGTTAGTCGTCAGACACGATCCCACAGCATCTTTTGCACCGCGGCAGAGTGTCATGTGCTTGAATCCCGCGTGTACTGCCCGCAATAGGTAGGCCGCATCTGAGTGTTATGGAGAGATGAGAAGGAGTTGCGACGCTCCGCGATCTCCTGCATCTGCTGGCATGGCTTGGCGGTGCATCGTATTCTACGTCGTCTGGACGGTTCTAGACAAAGATTCATGCAGTCTTTGCTTTGGAGTCGTCCGGAATTATCCAATTGTTGGTCTCCCACCCTAGAGTGCAGTGGTTAGCGATCACACTCTCCACCAGATGAAGCACGACATACACCATCTTCGGATTCGAGCGCCAACTGTCTGGCCTGAGAACTTGGTTGCGGCGTTCCAGTGTCGCCCTGTTGGATCGTCAGTTGATGGCAGGAGCATCGCGTAGGTCATGAACATACATCCTGCAACAATGAGCGTCCAGGCGAGGCCTTGGGCCAGAGGCATTAGGACCTATCCTTCCATCAGTCCGAGCTCGCACAGCCGATCCTCCAAATACGCACCTGATCCTTGACCGTGATCAACGTGACGCTCTTCCAGTCTTTCGCCTGTTCGATGCTTTTTAGGTAGCTCTGCTCAAATCGCAAGTCCGGTAATTGCATATGCGGTGGCTTCCTCCTCTCATCTTGCGGCAGCGGTTTGAGGATTGACAATGGCACTTCATCTTCACCAACATCATCATAGTCCTCCACGTCTGCTGATCGATCCCATGTAACGCGCTCTTTCGTGTCTGCCGAGGTCGATGGTGCCAGGTCGGCGCGTGATGGAGCTCTGTTGATGTGAGCGGTTTGGAACGTCTCGGCTGCCTGGATGGCGATATCTTCGAGGCCTGGTGCCATGGCTAATTATATGTGATGCGCACAGAATACTGCGTCGATGCGAGGAAGATCGTTGATGGTTGTGGTGCAGAAGACAAACACCCTTGACGAACTCAAGCTGCAGCTAAACTGGTGGGACTGCGAGCACGCACTGTTTCAGTTGAATTCGCATATGAGACGGTGGCTGAGGCAGTAAAGCTGAAGCGAATGCAGTGTCTGGATCATGATCAATACAACAACAAGCCAATATTCTGTAGACTACAGTAACATTGAATAGTTGCAACGTCATCCACATCGCCGTCTTCGACTTGAGGCAATCGATACCGCATCAGCAGCAGGGTCCAGGTCGGTGCTTTGAAGGACCCACTCTCAGTTCATGGGGAATGGCATACAACATTAAACATCCTACTATCACTCACTCACGACCCAGCCACCGCCACCAGCACGACGTCGAGATGGGCAACGCAAACTCGCAGATGCTCGACAGCATCGTCAGTGGGTCAAATTGTACGTGAACTCCGCCGAAACATGACCACGTGCTGACCATGTTTGTTACAGTCGATAGAGATGAGGTCGACCGCCTAAGAAAACGCTTCATGAAACTTGATAAAGTATGACTTACAGATCTTCACTCATGAGACCCCCTTTGACATGTTACAGGACAACTCCGGCACAATCGAGCGCGACGAATTCCTCTCCCTCCCCCAAGTCTCCTCGAATCCCCTCGCAACCCGCATGATCGCCATTTTCGACGAAGACGGCGGCGGCGACGTCGACTTCCAGGAATTCGTCTCCGGCCTCAGCGCGTTCAGCTCCAAAGGCAACAAAGAAGAGAAGCTTCGCTTTGCATTCAAAGTCTACGATATCGACCGCGACGGCTACATCAGCAACGGCGAGCTCTTCATAGTATTGAAGATGATGGTCGGCAGCAACTTGAAAGATCAGCAGCTCCAGCAGATTGTGGATAAGACGATTATGGAGGCGGATCTGGACCATGATGGAAAAATTAGTTTTGAGGAGTTTACGAAAATGGTGGAGAATACAGATGTGTCGATGAGTATGACTTTGGACCAGTTTTAGAGGTGGGGACTGGGTGTGATGGATGTGGATTATGAATACCCTATATCAAGAGGTACCGAGGCAGAGGAAGGCGTTCAAGGCGTTCCTACATACAGCACGAAGTCGGGAAAACGGAGGTGGGTTGACAACGGCACTCGGCAGGTCACCTATGCAGCGCATAACTACCGCTTGCCCTAGTGAGATCTACTCCGGCCTTCTCCTCCCACCCTTTGATCACCTCCGTATGATCAGCACCCGGACCCGCGACTTGCATTGCTTCCTTGAGCGAAGACACCATGAGATCAGGTAGCGATGACGGGACACCCATGTCGCCAATGACCTGCCTTGCAATCCTCACATCCTTCAGCAACAACTCGAGCTGATATCCTGATTTGAACTTCCTCGTAAGTCCCTTCCACTTGTCAGCACAGTGGGAGACATAAGGCACCAGGTCATGTCAAGCGGCTCACATCCGTCCTAAAACTCTCCATGGTACTAAAATTCACCCCAGTGCCCACATTCATAGCCTCCACCATCGTCTCCGGCTTGAGTCCAAACTTTTGCCCAGCAACCAGCGCATCAAAGTCCCAGAATATCTACCCAAAGCACCATACAGTCAGCAAACTCCGCCCTCCTCCCACATATCATACTGCACCCGGTTGAACTTACCAGCGCCGCTAACATAATTGTTCAACGTTTTCATCGCATGCCCCGTCCCAGCGGCCCCATATGAAAAACATACTTCCCCAAAGACCTCAACACCGGCATCGCCCTGTCTAGCACCTGGAGATCTGAGCATCCTACCATCAGCGTAGCGTCTCCCTTCGCTAGCGCGAAAGCGTATGATTGCGTGATGGGGAGTCTATCAAGACCAGAGTTGGATTGAGGTCTTTGAGCAGTTCCGCTGTCTCACGAGTTTGAAAAGGAGAGGAAGAGGATGTGTCGAGGATAATGGTTCCGTCCTTCAGGTGGGGCGCGACGCCATCTTCGCCGAGGAGGACAGAGCGCACAGTGCCGCCGTTGGGGAGCGTGTTGATTACGATATCTACATCGTTGAAAGAGGAATTGCTGGTGGCAATGCAGGTACTTCTGTGTTCGGACGTAAACTTCTCCGCTCGAGACAGGTCTGTGTCGCGGACGATGATGGTGTAGTTCGCTTTGGAGAGGACGGAGGCGAGGGAGTAGCCTGCGTTGCCTAGGCCTATGTAGCCGATTGCTTTGAAGGGGTCGCACGCGGGCATTTTTGTGGTTTAGTGAGATCTATATGTCAAAGTGTTGATCGCAGAGTTCCAAAAACGTATCTGTTGTCAGTATGACTTTATTTGCTTTGTCACTTGTGTGCGAAACGCACCCTGCTATACATGATTTTTGACAGTGTAGGCAGGGTTGTGCTGTGCGGAGAAGCTGTTCCTGACAACCAGCTCAATTGCCGACTCAGGTCATTGACATGGCAATTGAGCTCAATCTTGAAGATCATGATTCTCATCTCTCAGATATCTCGTTACTGAGCAGTTGTGTCTCGCCAACGTAGCATCATACGTCCAGGACATCCACAGAGAGACTGCATCCAGCACAGTCTCTGGCCTCTAGACCACGTTCCAAAACAACAGAACCACCAACCAAAATCCAACAAAAGCGCCACTCAGTGCAATGCCATCAGTCAAAGACTTTCCCGCCAAAAGCGCAGGGCTCGAGCCGGCTGAGGCTTGTACTTTCTTGCCTGTCCCAATCAGGTTCGTGCTCCTGCCTCCAGGGCAAAAGACAACATTGAAGGTCCCGCCCATTGGAATGATGAACGTACTCTGTTGGTCATCATTAGGAAACGAATAGGCATCCGGACAAACCGCCTTCGCAGCTTTGCCGTAGTAATTGTTGGCGCAGTTTCCAGCTCCAGCGTACGAGCCAGTACAACAATACTTAGGTTTCTTGTACTTTTCGCAGGCGGAATTGCAGGCTTGGTAGACAGGCCGTTGAACGTTGCCATCGGGGTAAGGGTAGACACCACCGCCAGGAGCTGTCGGGGGATTCTCTAGGAGGTCGAAAGGGCACCATTTGGAAAGTGTTTGCGCGGTCATTTTGTTCTCAAAGACAGAGCTATTAGAAATGCCGAGAACCTGCTGCTGGCTGCTCGATTCGGTGGCAGTAAAGTCGTTTACGCTGCCAATGCAGGATGGGTTTGTGGTGCTCGTGTCTAGTGCCTCCAATTTGCTGACACCGTTCGTGTCCAAGACAATTGCCATATCCAAGTTATAACCATCGACCAGGCTGAGGTCGTAAAAGGTCTGTTCGCCATCACCCTGCATCGTGAATTCGGCTAAGGTTGCTGGAGGGTTGCCGGCTTGAGCGCACTTCTTCGGACCGCATTCACCAGTCATGCAGTTGCCATTACCAGTATCATCGTGAAATGAGCAGTTTGTCCGAGCCCAGATTCGTCCTTGCCAGTTGCTGGCGACAGTGACAGTCTGGTTGGCGCCCGCTGCCAGTTCAAATCCATTTGCGGATGGACCATCACCGGCTTGAGTGACCATTCCGGGCCATATTGTCTCAGAGCACAAGTTCGAAATGGTCAGCGTAAGCTGGGAGTCTTGTCGCCGATGGACGTGTCGCTTTGGGCGACTGTGAGATGCAACGGCGTGTCCAGAGCCAGCCAGGAGCAGGGCAATATGTGACAGCCCTAGAACGCGGCGCCTCATGGCTTGTACAGAGTTTCCGACTCGCTACAGTGCCTTGCGGACAGCTCTTTCCTTGTGCCTCGCTTGCGTCGCCTGTAGTGTAGCTGTCTTTGCTTTGATCGAGGTACGAACGCGATTGCGGAGCAAGCGAAGCTTAGGGCGGTCTCTGTGGCCTCCGACGTGTTCGCTGCCGACTTCAGGCGTGTCAATCGCCGTCGGGCGTGAGCCTGTGGTGGTGACAAGAGCCAGCGTAGCGATGTTGCGGTATCTGGTAGCGGAGGCCTGGGGAAGCTTGAGGGACTGGAAGAGCTTGAGGAGCTAGACCGATATCGATGAAGGAGAATAAGGTGGGCAGTAGTCCTTGATGAAGCAGTCGGTGGACCCAATTTGCCCCGTGGTGGCTGTGTCTGCTGTGGTGTGGTAATGAGTAATATAGGTGATGTGGTATGAGATGTTGTTTGGAACAAATTCAGCCGTCATAACCGCAGTTGGAGACCTACCGTGAAAGCCAGCAGGAGACGACGTGGTCGATTGCAGATGCAGGTGCATTCCTGGCGATAACATCGTCCAATGCTGGCAGGAGTTGGTGGAAGCGCTTGTCGATGTTGAAACGAGGGAGCTCCGCTGATGTCACAAGAACTCGTTTACGATGGCACTTCAGACCCTCTGAGCTCTGAGCAAATGAGACACTCGGCCAAGCACCATCCGAAGCCATGGCCACGACAACACAGCTCTCTTATCGTCATCTGCGGGAGCTGAAGTCACGATGCGGCCGGACGCATCCTCGACGGCTGTTAGTACGAATGTGAAGATGAACTTGCGCCTGGGAGGTGGCGCAGACAAATACCCAGCCAAGAGCCATGCCAGGAGAGTGGCAGACAAGCTCCATGTCGCCAACGGATTGATCATGCTAGCTGGAACGGACACTGTGAACTGGCCCAACTCTGATATGCCCGCTCCTTTCCGACAAGACCGATATTTCTACTACCTCTCCGGCTGCAACGAACCTGGATGCGTCGTTACTTACAACATCGAGAGTGATAACCTGACATTATGGCTTCCACCTGTCGATGACGATCCAAGACACATGCTCTATTATGGTAGGGGAAGCACAGTGGCTGAGGCTTTGGCGAAGTACGACATTGATGAAGCACATTACTTGAAGTCCGGAGAACACTTACCTGCCTTTGAAGAGCAAATGCAGGAGATAGGCTGCTGCCCCGGTTTCATGAATCCGTCCTGGCTTTCCGACATTGAGAATTTATCGGGGGTAAAGCTTCGTACGGCAATCGATGCCTGCCGCGTGATAAAAGACGAGCATGAGATCGAGGTGATTCGGAGAGCCAACGATATCACTTCAGCAGCTCATGTCAAGGTTGTGGAAGGCATTCACAGCTTTACGAACGAGGCTGAAGTTGAGGCAGCCTATATGTCTGTTTGTATAGCTCGAAAAGCAAAGGAGCAAGCATACGACCCGATCGCAGGCTCAGGACCCAATGCTGCCACTCTACACTACTCAGCAAATGTCGAGGACTTTGGGAATGGCCAGACCATAGTGCTGGATGCTGGCTGTGAAGTCGAGTGTTATGCTTCTGACGTGACGCGAACTTTGCCAATCAACAGGATGAAGCCAGGTCATTGGCCGTCCAAGGAAGCCGAAGACATCTATAATCTGGTCGAGAAGATACAAGAGTCATGTATCAAGCAAATGCTGCCAGGGAACAAATACATCGAAATCACTTGGCATGCACATCATGTTCTAATCAAAGGACTACTGAAGCTCGGAATCCTCAAAGGTGATGCCGCTAAGATCTTCTCCGCAGGAGTGTCAATGGCATTCTTGCCACACGGACTTGGACATCATGTTGGCCTTGAGGTCCATGATGTATCGCCTGTGCCGAATCCGCCTTCGCCACAAGATCGTGATGCATACCAGCAGTACGTTGCGCGAATGGAGGCTGCATACAAGCAATGGAACCCAGACTACATCTCCTCCTTCTTGGGAATGGAACCGGTTCAACTGAAGAAATTCTGCCCCACCCCCTTCGATAAGAATGCGCCTCCATTGGCAAGCGTCGATGCACCGACACTGGAGCCCGGCATGGTCGTTACTGTCGAGCCGGGTATATACTTCAACGAGCCATTGCTGGAGAAGTTCTTGCAGAGTCCGAACTTGAGCAAATTCGTGGACAAAGAAGTTTTGAAGCGATATGTCCCTGTAGGAGGCGTGAGGATTGAGGACGATATCCTGATCACCAAAGCGGGTTATGAGAACTTGACGACTGCTCCCAAGGGTGAGGAAATGCTAAAGGTCATCCGTGCGGCCGCTGCGAAGGCGTCAAGTCGATAAGAAGTTGCCGATGGGAAAGAAACGTCACTGCGATATCTACCATATGAAGTGATGTATCTCGCCGACCACTTGTGATTTGCATTGCAAAAGAAGAGAAGATGGTCTCTGAGAATCCGAAAATCCGAAAATCCGAGAAGAAAACCAGGAGAAGATCCAGGCCGGAACCGACTCGGAACGAACTCGGTTCAGCCTCTTCACTATGACTCCCACTTCACATCCACGGTATCAACGGAGTTGGTCTCAAAACACGACCATCATCTCCAGAGCGCCAAAAAGATGAGTAGCTCGTGTCCGTTTCGATCAGACGTCCTCCGGGTTATGAGCCCGGCCTGAAAGAATTGTCAGATGCTGATATAATGAAGTACCGATGTCGGGGTGACTCACGCGCTTCCACCTGGAGAATGGTTAGTATTTATAACTTCGCTGGCACATATACTCCACACAGATCGAACGGCTCAAAGCACCTTTCGGATCAGCGCAAAGCCCATAAGAATCTGATTGGTGCAATTTGTGCGTAGAGACTCGCTCTACGACTCTGTCGAGTTGTAATCTGGTGTGAGCCTCAAGTCGCCATTGATTTATTCCATGGCTTTCTTTGGGTCCTTCGATCCGTGTGGAGCGTGGCTGGTCCCCGTTCATGTGAGTCACTTACTGCGCCAACGAGCTTTCAATTGAGCCATTGAGGCTTGTAGTTGATGAGGAGAGGAAATGCTTTATTGTTTATGAATGTGCATGTTCTCAACGTTATAGGGTCAACTGGACTTTCTACGGCTCGGTGCTACTAGCAATGCCTTTCTCTCCGTTTCCTGGACGTTGTAGATGCCGTTTAGCATCGATGCTGACCACAAAATGACTCAGGACCCAAGTTCGACATTTTCGATATCATGAATGAACAACGGCACTAGCATATGGATTGCACAACCAACGCAAGCAATGCATCATCACGAATGCGCTCATGAAGAGCGTATATTCGTCCATGCGTCGAGTATTCAGCGGACGCGATCATCCATCATCTAACACTACTACTAACACTCGTACTAGCACCCACAAACCTCCTCATGCCAACATTCTTCGTCATCTTCCCTTGCTTCTTCGACTTGACGTCCAGAGGATGATCCTTCTCCCATTGTTCGTCCTCCTTAAACGCCTCAATCGCAGCATCCAGATCCCAATCCGCGTGCTTCAAGTACAGAACTGCAACATCATACCTAAGACGAAGGGGCACGCTTGTCAGCATATCAGTGTCAATCTTCAAGAACAAATGGTCTGGGTCAGACATACTCAGCAACTTTGCAAGCCATCATCCACCGCCTCGTCTTGTTCTTCTTCAGTTCTTCCTCCTCGCTTTCCACAGGTTGTGGTGATAAGGACACACCACCTTTGTAGTACTCGCCAGGAATTATGACAGTCTTCCGACCTTGTATTAGATGATCGCTGAAGACATTATTGGATTTCCGTAACGCATGCGTGGGGACTCCATAAGCCAGCGACAACGAATGCAACGAATCATTGGGCTTTAAAAAATGCAATACATCCTCGTGAGGTTGCTCCTTCTCCGGCGGAGCATGTCTTGGTTGCGATTCTGAATATGCCGGGAGTTCTTCATCTTGTGGCGAAGGTTGGATGGGTGGCGGTATTCGATCGTCGAGAGATGAATATGCGGGTGGATCTTTCAGGCCTTGAGGGAGGAGCGAGGGCTCAGTGGTGATCTGACAGTATGGACAGTATGTTTCGTAGCGTTTGTTCTGGTTAAGACATCGTGAACAGATTGATCGTCCGCAGCATTGCAGGTAGCGGCCTGGAAGTAAAGGTTTCTCGGATGCTGGGTCGGATTCTCGTCCGAAGGTGGAAGCGCAGGTAGCGCAGGCGTCGACCATGATGAGACACAGTATTTGTGAAGTTGGAAAGGATTTATTACTACCGAGATAGTGGTGGTATGTCGTTGCTACAATACCGTGTGGAATAGACTTCGGATGGTTGCAGTTCGAGATGCGCATGTAAGACGTCAGCTCGGTGGCGATTCGGCGCTGGTTTCAATCTCAGCTCGAACCACTTGTCAGCCCTCCAGCACATGTCAACGCTTGTCTGATTCTCCCTTCCTCTTCTTCTTCTTCTTCTTCCTTTCAGCGCTGTACAATATACCCATCCGACCACATACACTCCTTTCCAACACTTATCGACTTTCAGCCTGCAGTGGAGACAGATCGCAGCCTTCCTCGACACTGCCGCATCCTGCACTTGTTCCTGCTCCGCAGCTTCCCGGCCATCCCCTGGTTGATCGCGTGCATCGCCTTTTGCGCAACAACAGCTTTCTGAGCTACCAACACAACTCGCGCGCCTCTGGCGCATAGCGTTCGACATAGCACACACCCACAGAAGCAGCTTCAGACAACATGGCGAACGCGACCATGTTTCACGACCTTCCTCCTCTACCCGACTACACCCTCAAGCCGCTGCCGCCGATCGTGCCTGGCCTTGACGACAAGTACCTCACAATGGCACTGCCAGTCATAGCATACTGGGCCGTATCGCTCTTCTTCCACCTCATCGACGAGTGGGACTTATTTCCGCAGTACCGTCTACACACGCCGGCTGAGGTCTTGAAACGGAACCACGTCAGCAGGTGGGATGTCTTCAGAGACGTCATTATACAACAGGTGATACAGACGATAGTCGGCGTTGGCTTGACCTTGATGGACCCGGATCCGTTTTACGGCAAGGAAGACTATGATGTGGCGTGGTGGGCGCAGAACCTCCGTCTGGCGCAAAGAGCTATTCCTATGGTTTTGGGCACGACTGGACTGGATGCAAAGACCTTGGCAACCAACTTGGGAACCTCGCATACTATGCTGGCAGGCGCAGTCTCTGGTGGGATCTATCCTGAGCTCGTCCAAAACACGACCCTTTTGGGAGAGTCTGTTTCAGCACCTGCCTTTGCTAGCTGGGAGCTGCTCACGGCAAAGGCCATCTACTGGTTTGCAATTCCGGCTATGCAGTTCCTGGTCGCAATCTGCATCGTGGACACATGGCAGTACTTCTTGCACCGTGCTATGCACATGAACAAATGGCTATACACGACTTTCCACAGCCGGCACCACCGTTTGTATGTGCCGTATGCCTACGGTGCTCTTTACAACCATCCATTCGAAGGCTTCCTCCTGGACACACTCGGAACTGGTATCGCTTACCTCCTTACCGGCATGACCGTGAGGCAGAGCATGTGGTTCTTCACAATGTCGACAATCAAGACCGTGGACGACCACTGCGGCTACGCTTTCCCATGGGACCCATTGCAGCATGTGACCAGCAATAACGCTGGGTACCACGACGTCCACCACCAGAGTTGGGGTATCAAAACGAACTTCTCTCAGCCGTTCTTCACTTTCTGGGATGGCTTCTTGGGCACAAAGTGGACAGGAGGAGACGTCAGCGCACGGTACGAGAGGGCACGCATCGCCGCACAGAAGATGGTAGATGCAGACGCGACAGTCACAGGCTCTACGCCAGCCGAGAGCGCAGAGCAAGACGAGGTCTACGCACGAGATGCGTCAAAGGCGTCTACCTCTGTACGGAACGTGCAATCAGCCGCAGATCCGAAGATACCGACCGGCAAGGCCGCCAATCAAGCCATTGGATCACGACAGCAGGTCCTCGACGACTCAGCCGCGGGCGGCGTGCAGATTATAGTGGAAGAATCTGCAGAAGAACTGAAGGCAAGGACGAAATTGCGACAATTTCCTAGAAAGAGGACAACAAGCTCCGGTATGGGACTGAAAGGCTTCGCAGATAGAGTGGGCGAGTCATTACATGGCAAGGGAACAGGTGTCCTCGGCGTGGAAAGCCGAAGTGCGAGGTAATAACTATGGTAATTTTTAATGCAGACTGATTATGCCATACAAGAGCTCGACGGCCTCTCATCCACTGTGCCATTTTAGGAAAGTGCGCAGTTCTCGCTTGTGAAGGCGAAGTATTGTGAAGAGTATACTGCGAATTGGCTTTACTGACGCTGCGAAGGTTTTCGGCGCACTTGTGACGCGGATGCTGTTTGCAATCACATCTGGCAGCGAGCGCTCTTCTTGCATTGTGCCACTGATCTTTATCTCAACCGATACTCCATCTAAAATTGCGGATCATCTTGCGGATCATCAAGCCGAATGTGCGGGACGATATATCGTGTCCTTGCCTTGAGGGTGGGTTGCATAGGCCTGTAACATGCCAATCGCCGATGCATCGAGGACAGCAGCCAGGTGCAGGGAAGCGAAGAAACACCAAAAACAGCGAGCTGCATATCAGAGACCCAACTCATCCGCAGCGGTTATGCTGTAGCACCTGCAATGTCAGTAGTCAGAACTGACGAGCATTTACCTTGCAAGACGGCCCCAGAGGGCGTGAGTGCTGAGCGTATTTCAAGCGAGACGACGAGCGAGGACTGCGAAGTACAGAACCAAGGACACCTTTAGCAACGAATTACATAATATGGACTCGAAAGAAGTGGCAGTGCCGTTAAGATCAATCGTTTGCGTGACTGGAGCGAATGGCATGGTCGGCAGCCACGTTGTCAATCAGCTTCTCGCCTTTGGATACCGTGTGCGCGGCATTGTTCGAAGCTTACAGAAATCACACTGGATGCTCGATCTCTTCAGCACTAAATACGGCGCGAACAAGCTCGAAGTAATTGAAGTCCCCGACCTCGCGATCGAAGGCTCCCTAGACGCCGCACTCCGAGGTACTACGGGCTCCAACTTCCCGCCGTGAACACTCCAACTCACATAACCACAGACTGCACCGCCTTAATTCACACCGCCTCGGACCTCTCCTTCTCCCCCGACCCCACCATCGTAATCCCCATCTCCATAAACCAAGTCCTCTGCGCCCTCCGCTCCGCTCACAAAACCCCAAGTATCAAACGCTTCATCTTCACCTCCTCCTCCCTCGCCGCAGCCTCCCAAGCCCAACCCCCTGAACCTTACGACCTCACCCCATCATCCTGGAATTACCTCGACCTCGCCACCGCCTGGGCGCCACCGCCGTACGATCAACCACCAGACCGCTTCGTAAAAGTCTACGCCGCCAGTAAAGTCCAGGCAGAACAAGCTTTCTGGCAATGGATGGATGAGAATCGCCCGGGGTTTGTAGGGAATAGTGTTTTGCCGGGTTGGGATACGGGTGCGCCTGTTAGTGAGGCACAGGGCTTTCCGAGTGGGGTGGCGCTGATGAGGGGGTTGTGGTACGGCGATCGGGGGTTTGAGAATGTTGGGCCGGGGTATATGGTGGATGCGGGGGATACGGGGAGGTTGCACGTGGCGGCTATGGCGAGGGGAGATTGTAGTGGGGAGAGGGTTTTTGCGTATGGGTGGCCGAGACGGTG
Organism: Dothistroma pini CBS 116487; assembly: GCA_002116355.1. NCBI lineage: Eukaryota > Fungi > Ascomycota > Dothideomycetes > Mycosphaerellales > Mycosphaerellaceae > Dothistroma > Dothistroma pini. The sequence continues at coordinate 127,310 of MWSO01000348.1, forward strand.
GGGGAAGTTTATTGGGGTTTGGTGTGTAGTTCCCTTGATGGTGAAGCTGGGGGTGGAAGCGGCTTGGCTCCGATCTTGAGAGCTGATGCTGACTTGTGTGACACTCAGGAAGGAGATGTATCCGGATCATGAGTTTCCTGGTATGTGGAAGCGATTTCTGAAGAGAAACCTACGGCTAACCCAATGTGTAGAGCCTCCGCCTAACGAAGGACACGATATGGCTGCTGGCAGAGTGACTGCACGTCCGCGAGCTGAAGAGCTCCTGCAATGGATCCATGGCAAGGGCTTTCGGCCAATGGAGGAAAGTCTCAAGGAGCTAGGCGACTACCTTGAGGAAGATTACAAAACGAATACAGAGTCGTGACTATCCATGTGTACGAGCCAGTAGACGGGACTCGGTTGCTGCCTGGCGAGCGCAAGCACGATGACAGCATCTTTTGACGGACGAGCTGCATACATGTATAGCAGGCGCAGATAAATCCTGTGCCAGACTCTCCTGGGCACATTCGAAAGGCAGACACCGCACATGAAGGGACCTGGCGGCGGTCTCTTTCAGCTCTGTAAGATCACGACATAGCAGTGGACAGCATTACCCTCTGGCTCTGGCCGAACAGGCATCATGGAGATATCGAAGTATTCCGTGAAGGTGTCTCTTGAAGAAAGCCAGGCCCATACACATACCCCGACGATCGCATCAATACCATGGACGCCTCTTCCCGAAACGACTCCATTATCACCACAGTACAACGCATTAAACCATCTTCGCTCACCAAAATCTATTGCCCCGGCTTCAAACCGGTCCTCCCAAACTTCCTCTTGACTTCACATTGCTTCGGCTCCTTATACGGCGGGCGGATCATCACCGACCCAGTCCACCTGGAGAACATGAAAGAGACAAAGTCTGATGAGTCTCCGAAGTTCAAAGGCCTTGACCTATGCATCTGTCTTCTCCAACCACTTACAGCTCGCTCCGTCTTGGAGAAGAACCGCAACCCCTGGTCACGAAAGTATGACAGTGAACGATGTATAAATCGGGAGATACTCGTCCTCCAGCCGCCTAAACAAGATCGGAGAGAGGCCTAGTCGGCGTTCCCGATCATAATTCGAAGCGTCACGTTTGATTTTGAGGCTCAGGGCGGATGTGGAGTTTGATCCTGACTTTCGCAGGCAGTGTGCGTTGGACGACGTGGTGGTTTGGGGTGAGTTGGTGCTGGAGACGGATGATGAGGAGGTCCGGATTGACTTTGGGAGTGTGAAGGGTTTGGTCATGGGAATGGCGAGAGAGATGTGGGAGCGGAGTGATGGGAGGGTGATGATGCAGATGGATGGGATGCCGGAGGACGCGGAGAGGGCTAAGGTGTGCGGGAAGATGGCTGGAGAGATCTTGGACTTGATGGGGGATGGGCGGAGGAAGTGGATCGTTCGAAGCTGACAGATGAGGATAAAGTGTCCGCAGCGAAGGAGAGAGATGCCTCTGCGACTGGTGATGAGACGAAATAGCTGTTCGGTTTGGTGGTATGTCAAAGTTCCTGTCAAGGGCCAGCAGAATGGTTGCACTTCTGGTACTCCCGTCCGAAGTTCTTGATCTGTCTTCGTACATGGTCTGTCAATGCCGGAACGCTACTGCCAACCCCAATCTTTGAGCGATATCCAGGCCATTGACGAATCACCCGTCCTCATTCGGAAGGGGGCGTAGATGGGGATGGTACTCCGACGCTTGCAGACACCATGTTCGACGAAATATCGGCAGGAGAGGGAGGTGACGGGCTGTACGAAGCCTTCCCTCATGTACCTCCTTCTGTAATGCGTTCGAGCATACAGATCGATGTCAGACTTTATTGCGGCAGTGACGAGACCTTGCTGCCGTTCTCAATCGATTGTGATGTTGATCGCCATCGCTGTCCCTCACGCCTTTCATTCATTTGACGTTGAGTTGAGCACGCGCCGTCTCACAACACGCACCGCCACGTGCACTCTCGCCTATTGCACTCGTTGCCCACGCTCACGACTCGTTGCTCGTCCGAACTGCCGTTCACGGCCTAGGCCTTGTTCAGATCCAACATATGCTGTTGTCTCCAGCCGTCCAGTGTGAAGCAAAGTTCGGAGCACGTTTCTGCATTTCTCAGCCGTCGGCAACCCACCTCCCCCTCCTCTTCCGCAGCGTTCCTCCTCACAACAACACGCACAACACTCCTGGGAAACCTTATGCCATGCAGCCAAGATCGCTACACAACTAGGCCTTCAAGAACTGCTAAGCTCTGCAGAAACATGTCAAATGCAAGCCTTGTCGTTGGACAGTCCCTCGGGTCTCGCGTGCCTGAACTCCCGTACGCGGCTCTGCTATCCAAGGCATCCTGGACTTTGGGAGTAGTCTTCCCAGTACCTGACTGGAGCTGCCTAGCCGTGAAAGGAAGCTGTTCATGAATCCTGCGGGCTTCATAAGGTCTCACTGTCCGCCTGGGATGGTTTCTGAGTGGTAGGAAGTACCCTCACTCGTCTTGCTGCTGTCACGATGAAGTTTTCTCTCGTTTCTGTGCTGGCTTACTCAGAACTTGCTACGGCGAGCTGGGTCAAGAACTTGAACTACCGCAGTCCTTCTGAGAACCACCCATCTCTGGGTATCTCTCTCAGCAAGGTCAACAAGAGAAACACTCCAAACAAGAAGTTCACAGCTGATCAGCTCAACTTCACTCATGGCGTGGCATCTGGCGACCCATATCCAAGTAAGATCGATTGCACAGCCTGGAAGACTACAATCTAGCCCAGAGTAGCATCTGACAGGACTTCTGCTGCAGACTCGGTCATTCTCTGGACCCGTGTAGCTCCCATGGTCGACGACGATAAGAGCAATGCCTCTGTCAGCGGTTACGTCCCCCTCTACAACCACGGTCCCAACCTCACAGTCTCGACCGCACCCGTCTGCGTTGAATACAAAGTCGCCCGCACGGAGGACTTCAAGGACGTCGAGTGCAGTGGTACAGCATACACGAGCAGTGATATCGATTATACCGTCAAGGTGGAAGCTACCAATCTGTGTGCTTGGACACGATACTATTACCAGTTCAACGTCTGTGGTAGCAACAGCACCGTGAGCCCGCTCGGCCGCACAAAGACTACTCCAAACCCAGGGGATTATGTCACCAATGTAGGACTCGCGATCTACTCGTGCAGCAACTTTCCCTTCGGCTTCTTCAACGCCTTCGGTAATCCAGCCCGCAAAGACAGCGTAGACTTTGTAATACATTTGGGAGATTGTAAGTGTAGAGGATAGAAGGCATCATCTCTTCGAGACATGTCTCTACGTCTCATGCAGGCTCCGGCCGATTGTTCCAATCCGGGAGTCGAGTATGGCTAACACGCTTCTCTTGAATAGACATCTACGAGTACGCCGGCGACGGAGATTACGGATACGGCCAGAGCATTGGCCGCGTACCAAAGCCCGAGAAGATCATTTACACCCTGTACGACTACCGGGCGAGGTTCGCAACCTACCGCACTGATCAGGACCTTCTGCTCTCTCATCAGAACTTCCCTTGGATCCCTACTTGGGACGATCACGAGGTGTCCGACAACACCTACAGAGATGGTGCCTCTGAGCTGAACAACACCGAGGCCTCTTTCGTCATGGACGGTGGTGTATCGGTGGATCAACGCAAGATGAATGCTGTGAGAGCATACTTCGAGTGGATGCCTATCAGGGTAAGTATCGGCGCAGAAGCCGTAGCACGAAACCTGAGATATGCTCAGAGTACCGATGGCTTCCGTCCACCTTTTGAGACACATAGACTAACAGACCTTTGTTTAAAAGCAAGTTGAATTAGACGACAACCTTCGCATCTGGAGGTCCTTCCAAATCGGATCCCTCTTCGATCTGGTCATGCTCGACACCCGCCAATACGACCGTTCTATTACCGACCTCTACTGGAACACCGACTACATTCACCAGATTTCCAACGATGCAGGCCGGTCCATGATGGGCTCCCGCCAAGAGAACTGGTTCTACAACACCCTCGGCCAGTCCGCGCAGCGCGGTGCCCGCTGGAGAGTCATCGGCTCCCAGACCGTCTTTTCCAAGATCAACGAGTCCGTCTCGTACGGCAACGTCAATCCACTGGATTATGACGCATGGGATGGCTACCAAGCTAACCGCAATCGCACCCTTAACTTCTTAACCGAGAACAACATTGGAAACAACATCGTCATCAGCGGCGACTCCCACGCAAGTTGGGTCAGCGACCTCGTCTGGCTAGGCCACTCAAACTACTCGACCGACTCCGGCGCCGGAAGCCTAGGAGTCGAATTTGCCGGTTCAGCAGTCTCGTCTCCATGCCCCTACGGCCAAAACATCACTCAAAAATCCGCCAACAACTTCTCCGACATTCTCGAAGCGGCCAACCCCGAACTCCACTGGAACGATCTCTACTACCGTGGATACTTCGAGCTGCACCTGAACTACGACGAGGTAAACGCCTCGTTCTTTGGTCTGCCAACGATTGTCAACCGCAACCCATTCGAGATCTCCTTGGCGAACTTCACGGTGAAGAGTGGAGCGAATGCGTTGCAGAGGCCGATTGCGGGCGGTTTGGCGGAGAGTGGAAGTTTGAAGGGTGGGATGATTGTGCAGACGAATGTTACGAACAATACCGAAACGGGGCTGTATAGTGTTGTTTTGGATAATCAGGAGGATATATGAGTTTGACCGATAAGGTTGGAGGGATCATGGAGCTGGGACTGGAATGAGGAAATGCGCCAATGGTGAGATGTATATATCTACATAAGACGACAGAAAGGTATCATGATGGGTACACACATTGTGGCTGGTAATCTTTGGTTTGATTTGATGACTAAAGACAGGGTATGCTGAGCTCGGTCAACGTATGCATCTTTCCAGTCAGGATTGTTGGAGGTCCACTTGGCCGCATCTGCACGTGTGAGTTTCTGTCTCTCGAAGAATGGCAGGCTCTGGTCTTCAGGTGCCAGAGCTGCATCGGCGATGGTCTCGAAACCGTGACATTCGAGATCAACCTCATCCATGACCCAAATGCCAAGCTGATCGCAAAGGTCATAAAGTCGAGGATCGCTTCAATGTGTTGCGGTGTGAAAGACTGAGAGATTGTCCCAGTGAGGGCGGTCAGCTTCCTGTGCCATCTCACCCATGACGATCAGTCAATTGAGCTGTCGTGTATCCGTAGCAACGTCAGCCGCCAAGTGGAGTGACTTTCCTGGCTGTCTACCAGCTTCACGCCCTTCCGACCTACGAGCGAGGTCGATATCAACAAGTCCTCCATATCCCGAAGAGGTCTAACATTGTGTACCACCCAAGACTGCTGGAAGAGCTTGTGCGGCTCGATAGCATCAATGGCCCTTGGCCGTGGATGTGACGAGGACGAGTGGGAGCCAGCACACGAACATGTCGCCGAATCAAATCCGACAGGATCGTGCACGTTGTTGCTTGCTCGGCCAATGGGCAGATTCTAGGCACGCTAGGATATCTTCTTCCTTGCACTTACCTTTGACGAGGGACAACCTAAGGCTGTCACCCGTCAGATCGGCCAGAAACAACCAATATTGTAGTCCATGGCACAGCAGCCTACCGCGGCTCATGCAGAGCCCAGCCATCGCCAATGTCGGTCCACCTTCCCGTCGTTTGCCCTTGGCGCTCTGGCAGTGTGGCAAGCCATGCCAGGCGTCTGGCGGTAAGGACCGGTCTAAGAATGGTCAGTGGGTATCTTGTGAACAAGCACAGGGTTTGTCCGATAACCCAAGACTTGACGGATTGAATACGGGCTGCACAGAACGAGGACGACATCAAGATGGGCAGAAGACGCTTCTACGAAGTGAAGCACCCTACATCAGTCGCAGTCGAGCAAAGACACTGGCACCACCTCGTACGGCATGGCATGAGCTTCCTCGACTAATTCTCCAGCAGCATGTCTAGCCTAGCCAAGGAAGTCAATCAGCCTCGAGTCGCGATGTGGTCTCGTGTGCATTAGTGGACCAAAGTCCCAAACCGCATTTTGAGATCCCCTGCCATGCACAAGCCACGCCAAAGTGGAGGAGTTCGCGATGCCAACGTGATCGCCCATGAGGTTTCAGGCTGCCCGCAGATACCAAGGCAGTGGCCAGGCCATGTCTCAGGTAAGTGAGATGTCTCCTCTTGTTGCTACTGACTCAAGCCCAGCATGACCACCATTGATGAGGAAGAGGTGCTTGGCACGCACCATGTCCACAGTGTCGACGATGACCTTCAGAAATGCCCTGTCGTCAAGGAAGCGGCGATCCATTCTGTGGGTCTCACTAGTGGTCCCAACTTCCTCTTCTTGAACGTTGCAATGATGGTCCACACCCACGACATCAGCGTCAATATTGCGAGATCCGAGTAGAAGCTGCATCTTGTCTACATCGTCTGGATCTGTGTGGAGTTGGTCGTAGTTTACTTGTTTGTCGTCGAGACGGCTGAGAAGACGCTCGAGGAGCTAAGTGCCATCTTCGAGGCGAAGAATCCACCTAAGGAGTCGACGAAAAAGGTAAAAAGTAGAGATGGACCACGCAGGAAGGGTTGTGCATGTTGAGTAATAGATTCGCCCGTCGTGATATATAGCGCTCGATGATGCTCGAGGTCGCTTGAGCGAGGACAGGAATATAGCTTGAGTATGAGGAGGTCTTACTGTTGGGTTCGATTGCAACTTTCCCCTCCCCAAAGTAGAACGCTTGCAAGAATACCGTGTGCAAGCTCGGAT